>JBBDGP010001367.1:1845000-2102262 GCA_037952835.1 Lithobates septentrionalis
ATCACACCCCTGACCATGACCTATTACATACTGGACCCAACTGTACAGCCACCTCTATCAGAACACACATACATTTTAAACTATTGGAAATCTAGAGCTAGGTTCACATTAGTGCAGTGCGATTTTGATTTGATTTTCAATGTGATTTTTTAGTGCAGCTCCCGTGCAATTTGGTTTTAATACTTTTTTAAATGTGCAGTTATATAGTTAGTCCATCTAGTTCAATCAATTAAAAACACACACAAATAGAAAGTCTCCATATACACCAGGGATATGCAATTAGCGGACCTCCAGCCATTGCAAAATTACAAGTCCCATCATGCCTCTGCCTCTGGGTGTCATGCTTGTGGCTGTCAGAGTCTTGCTATGCCTCATGGGAATTGTAGTTCTGCAACAGCTGGAGGTCCGCTAATTCCATATCCCTGATATACACTATCCCATACCCATAGTTGATTCAGAGTAAGACACAAAAAACCCAATCAAGCATGGTCCAATTCATCCCAGTGGGGGGAAATAGATTCCTTCCTAGTCCAGATATTTCCTGGATCAACTACCCCTGGCATTATTACCTCAATGCATGTTACTACTGCTGTCAAACAGCAGAGATGAGTCATTGGTTGGTCTGGAGCTGGCATTGTAAGAATGATGAGTCATCCCTTCTGTCAGTGGGGGATTCCCCACTTTCAAAATTCTGATATGCTACACCCCCCACACCCCCGCAACCACTGGCCAGGGTTGTTGAGAAGAGGCCCTTGTCCTTAAGGTGGGCCTCCCTGGCAAAGCAACCTAGCATGGTTCGGGGGACACTTCGGGAACACTCACCCCCCCTCTCCTGGACTACTGGACTGCATGCTCAGATACGGGTATGGTATGGATTTTGGGGGGGACCCTACAGATATATATATTTTTTTTTTTTACATGGGCTTCCCTTCATGGGCCCGGTATGGTTTGGAGGGGACTCGCATGCAGATTTTTTTTTAAAAATGACGTTGACTCTTTTGTTTACATTCTGCTGTCAGTGGGGAACTCCCTGCTGAAAGCAATGGTGAATCATTGATAGGGCGCTGGCAGGTTCTGGCTCCTTAACAACCAATGACTCATTCCTGTTGCTGACAGCATGTATGAGGTACTTGTTGCTAGGACAATGGCAGGTGCCTGCTCCTCACAACCAGCTCAAATTGCACATAAAAACACATCACAAAACGTATTTAGATGTGATTTTGATGCGCTTCTATTGAAGTCTATGGACAAAAAATCACACTGAATCACACTAAAGTAGCTCAGGACCCTTACCCAAAGTCACATCGCAGCTGCCCTGCATTGATGTGAATGAGCAACATAGGAATCAATGTTATTTCGATTGTTATGCGATTCAGGGCAAGTCACATCTGAAATAGCATTAGAATGAACCAGGCCTGAGGCGGTTTGATAAGAAGTGAAACATCCTATATGTTAAAAATCAGGTTGATATGTCAGTATTAAACAGTATAGTTATTTAACAATGAAAATATTTGCCCACTAAGAAGACTAAAATATCATGACTAATGACTAAGAAGAATGAATAAACACTACAACAATCACCATTTATATAATGAGGTTGTAACTAAAACTCCAAAATAAATGAGAATACACTGCTACAAAAGCTATCTCCTTGGACCTGGGTTGACTAGTTAGTTGGCTTGGCTGTTGGGTATGCTCTGCTTTGGGACACAAAGATACTGCAAACAGCCTGTTCTGAAATTTAAAGAGTTAATGATTTATTCACAGCCAACAGGCACCCAAAGAAGTCAGACATCAGTGAGGGGATCACTTTATTAGGAGTTCAGAAACATTGTACTAGTAAAGTTAAAGGAGAAGTACAGCCAAAGCTTGTTTGGCTATACTTCTCCTGTAGATCACAGGAGTGCAGTTCGTTCTGCACTCCAGTGACCCGTTTTCAGCTGACAGCGGCGGGCTGAAGCTCGCTGATGGCTGTTATTACAGAACCAGTCCAGGCTGGGGAAAGATCGCAACCATATGGTCGGGATCCACCCAGAAGCCTGGATCGGCACCTGGCTCAGTCTCTTAGCGAGCCGCTGAGAGCCTGAGCCAGCCGCTCCTGCCCCCTCCACGGCCCAGTGCTCCAGTGACTGTGGGGGGGGGCAGAGTAGACAGTAGTGACTGACAGTCACCAGCTCTCTGCCCACGGAGCAATGAGGACCGAGCGATCAGCAATATTTGATGACTTGGTTCTCAGTTTTAGAGCTGGCGGGTAAGTATGATTTAAAAAACAAAAAACTGTTTTTCCTCTTGTATGTGTGCCATTCTGCCAAATGTAAAGTCACTGTGTGAACACCCAGTGCATTGTAAATAAACTGTTTACAAAAAACTGTGTTTTTGATTTTAACCACCTGATCGCCGAAGGTTTTACCTCCTTCATGACCAGGCCATTTTTTGCTATTCAGCACTCTGCTCCTTTTACTGACAATTGCATCATCATGCAACGCAAATGAAATATATATTATTTTTTTCATACAGATAGAGCTTTTGTTTGCTAGTATTTGATCACCACTGGGTTTTTTATTTTTTGCTATATAAACAAAAAAAGACCGAAAATTTAAAAAAAAAAAGAGATATTTTCTACTTTCTGTTACATATATAGTTACATAGTAGGTGAGGTTGAAAAAAGACACAAGTCCATCAAGTCCAACCAATGTGAAAAACATATCCAATACAATCAAATTTCTTCATAAATTTAGGCCAAAATGTATTCTGCTACATATCTTTGGTAAAAAAAAAAATCCCAATATTTGTATATTAATTGGTTTGTGCTATATATTTGAAAATCGATCAATCCAGTTGTACTGATGGACTATGTCATTTCTTGAGGCCCTTAAATGCCAGTACAGTACAAATTCCCCCCCAAATTCCCCCTTTTTGTTGCAATGTTTTGTCACAATTTTTTGGAAAACGAAAAAATTAAATAATTTTTTTTTTTAACTTTTTTTTTTACATACTCTCATCAGAGTAGTTCAGGGTCACCTTAATAACACTGTACTACTCTGGGCGAGTTGATCAGGGATTGTTTTTACCCTTTGCTGTTGCAATGATGATCATTTGGCTTCTGTCCAAAATTGGCCCCAGTATATGAATGTGAGTTGGGGACCTTGGATTGTGGGCTCCTTGAGGGTAGGGACCGATGTGAGTGTGCGATATATGTGTGGAGCACTGCGTAAATTTACGGCGCTATATGGGTACCTTAAATAAAATAGGGATAATTGTAGACACTCACTCAGGTTGAACTGGATGGACTGGTGTCTTTATTCAACCTTACTAACTATGTAACTATGTAACTATGTATTGTAAAAGCAATGTTTTGAACTGTCATGAATGGGTCACATTCATAACAGCTGTGATTACTAGTGATCTGTGATTGGCTACAGCTAATCACATGGTACAGGGGCCGTGATTGACCCAGATACCATGTGATAGCTGTGGGTCAATCACAGCATCACTCAATAAAAAACATAGCTGTTATGAATAAAACTTATAAACATGATTGTTGCCTGTGGCAGCGGGGTACTGGGATTTGCAATCTGCTGTATCTGGTCACAGGAGCAGCATGCTAAGCCCCTCTACACCAAGGACCGGCTAAATGGCGTACATGTACATGCTCCAACCTGCCCGTGTCGGCTGCCTGCAGTAAATGTACTGTGGGTGGTCGGCAAGTGGTTAAAAAATCCAAACTTTTTTACCAAGGTGTATTCAACCATAGTAGCATAAGTTTGGTAAATAGAAAGATTAAATAAAATACTTTATTACTTACAAAATCATCAATAACATCTTTGATTCCTCGTACGATTAGCAGGACAAGCAAGGGAAACATTATGGCAAACCATGGTAAAGTTGAAATAGCAGGAATAGTCTAAGGAAAAAACAGAAAAAACATCAGGCAATGCGTAATCAGATATGCATGAGTTCCTAGGAAGATACACAGAAGAAAAGCCATGGTAATCCTCGACAGGTACATCAGGGTAATTTCCACTGGCTCCAAAATACTCAGTGCAGCACCTCAGGAGACTGAAAAGATCTCTAGAGTAGCAAAAAAAAAAAAAACAGACAGCAGAGGGTGCAGTCTAAGTGCAGTAAACATATATTTATTGACTAAAAAGATAATTGCAAACTCACATGCATCAGAAAAATATGCTCCTCTCAACAGCATCTCAATCTGGTGGTCTGCTGCTGGAACCACAGTACCACAGGAATCCAGTCTACAATGTACAGCTAGTAGTGCCGACCCAGAGGCCACCAGGAAGCAGGAAAGCTCCTCTGACTGTGTGGGAAGTCAGTGATGTCAGATGCCAGGAGGCAAGGGAACGCTACGTGTTTCGAGGTGATCCTGCTTCTTTCTCAAGCGTACCCACCATGTAAGAGACCAAAGTATTTATACATGCAGCCATATATTACTGGCAAAGATGTAAAGGACCATGGAATAGAATCTGCCTTGTGCATGCAGAAAAGGGCTGCTAAGGAAAGCAGAACAATAAATGCTGACTTACCTAATAAAAACAATATACAAATAAATAATAATGATAAAAAAAACAATATATAAAGAAGTGTAGCAAAACTGACACCAAAATGCAGATAAACTGCAGATATTGTGGCTTTCGCTTTATAATAGGACTACAAAGCCCAGCCAAGGACCATATATACCTTGGAGATTCCTGTTTTTTTAGTTAGCCCTAAATCAAGGTCATGAAAAACACACAAGACTATAAAAAGTGATTAAAAAAGTGAGCTTATTGATGAAATAATAAATTATGCGGTAACAAGTGAAAAAATGAAAAAAAAAAAAGGTAATAAAAAAAATATTAAATAAAGTTCTAAAAAATATTGATACAGTTCTTAAAAATATTGAATAAAGTTCTCAAGATGAGTAGAAGAGGGAATCCAATGAAATAATTTGATCCGAGGAGTTCCACCACCAAGAAGCAATCAGATCCTCCTGTGACAATCACTCTTACCAGATAGTGTGGACCTCCTATCGCTAGTGAGGTCGCATGCAGATATAACCCTCTGCGGAGTAGGAAGATCCACCACGTCTCTGAGGCTAGCTGAGGATCAGGAAAATTCATCCTGGGTGTCCAGCTCGCGTCTAGGAGTCTCCACCAAATATCACGGAGCATGTATATAAAAAAGGGGGCTCCAATAGTGTGATAAAGTTTAAAACACTTTATTGGTTGGTAAAAGCCAAAATATGAATACTCGCAAACATATGAAAACACAAATACAGTATCTCACAAAAGTTAGTACATCCCTCACATTTTTCTAAATATTTTATTATATCTTTTCATGTGACAAAACTTAAGAAATGACACTTTGCTACAATGTAAAGTAGTGAGTGTACAGCTTGTATAACAGTGTAACTTTGCTGCCCCCTCAAAATAACTCAACACAGCCATTAATGTCTAAACCGCTGGCAACAAAAGTGAATACACCCCTAAGTGAAAATGTCCAAATTGGGCAAAAAGTGTCAATATTTTGTATGGCCACCATTATTTTCCAGCACTGCCTTAACCCTCTTGGGCATGGAGTTCACCAGAGCTTCACAGGTTGCCACTGGAGTCCTCTTCCAGTCCTCCATGATGACATCACAGAGCTGGTGGATGTTAGAGACCTCCTCCACCTTCCATTTGAGCATGCCCCACAGATGTTCAATAGGGTTTAGGTCTGGAGACATGCTTTGACAGTCCATCACCTCTACCCTCAGCTTCTTTAGTAGTCAGTGGTCGTCTTGGAGGTGTGTTTGGGGTCATTATCATGTTGGAGTACTGCCCTGCGGCCCAGTCTCCGAAGAGAGGGGATCATGCTTTGCTTCAGTATGTCACAGTACATGTTGGCATTCATGGTTCCCTCAATAAATTGTAGCTCCCCAGTGCCGGCAGCACTCATACAGCCCCAGATCAGGACACTCCCACCACCATGCTTGAATGTAGGCAAGACACACTTGACTTTGTACTCTCTTGTATCTTGGTCTCATCAGACCACAGGACATGGTTCCACTAATCCATGTCCTTAGTCTGCTTGTCTTCAACAAACTGTTTGTGGGCTTTCTTCGGCATCATCTTTAGAAGAGGCTTCCTTCTGTGACGACAGCCATGCACTCCAGTTTGATGCACTGTGCGGTGTATGCTCTGAGCACTGACAGGCTGACCCCCCCACCCCTTCAACCTCTGCAGCAATGCTGGCAGCACTCATACATCTATTTCCCAAAGACAACCTCTGGATATGACGCTGAGCATGTGCACTCAACTACATTGGTCGACCATGGCGATGACTGTTCTGAGTGGAACCTGTCCTGTTAAACCGCTGTATGATCTTGGCCACCGTGCTGCAGCTCAGTTTCAGCATCTTGGCAATCTTCTTACAGCCTAGGCCATCTTTATGTAGAGCAACAATTCTTTTTTTCAGATCCTTAGAGAGTTCTTTGCCATGAGGTTCCATGTTGAACTTCCAGTGACCAGTATGAGAGAGTGAGAGCGATAGCATCAAATTTAACACACCTGCTCCCCATTCACACCTGAGACCTTGAAACACTAACGAGTCACTTGACACCGGGGAGGGAAAATGGCTAATTGGCCCAAGTTGGACATTTTCACTTAGGGGTGTACTCACTCTTGTTCCCAGCAATTTAGACATTAACCACTTCAGCTCCGGACCATTTGGCTGCCCAAAGATCAGATCTTTTTTTGCGATTCGGCACTGCGTCGCTTTAACTGACAATTGCGCGGTCGTGCGACGTGGTTCCCAAACAAAATTGTCGTCCTTTTTTCCCACAAATAGAGCTTTCTTTTGGTGGTATTTGATCACTCCTGCGGTTTTTATTTTTTGCGCTATAAACAAAAAAAGAGCGACAATTTTGAAAAAAACGCAATATTTATTACCTTTTGCTATAATAAATATCCCCCAAAAATATATAAAAAAACAAATATTTTCCTCAGTTTAGGCCGATACGTATTCTTCTACATATTTTTGGTAAAAAAAATCACAATAAAGGTTTATTGATTTGCGCAAAAGTTATAGCGTCTACAAAATAGGGGATAGTTTTATGGCATTTTTGTTGTGACTGCGACATTATGGCGGACAGATTGGACACTTTTGGTGCTATTTTGGGACCATTCACATTTATACAGCGATCAGTGCGATTAAAAATGCACTGATTATTGTGTAAATGTGACTGGCAGTGAAGGGGTTAACCACTAGGGGGCGCTGCAGGGGTTAGGTGTGTCCTAGGGAGTGATTCTAACTGTGGGGGGGGGTGGGCTACGTGTGACATTACATTGATCACCGCTCCCGATCACAGGGAGCTGTGATCAGTGTCCTGTCACTAGGAAGAATGGGGAAATGCTTGTTTACATCAGCATTTCCCCCGTTTTTCCTCTCCGTGAGACGATCGCGGGTATCCCCGCGGACATAGAGTCCGCGGGACCCGCGATCACACTCACGGAGCTCGCGGCGGGCGCCCCCCACAATGACGCGTCTTAAAGGGCAACGTACAGGTAAGTTAATATGCCTGTACATGCCCTACTACTGACGTATGTCGGCGTGAGCCAGTCAGCAAGGGGTTAATGGCTGCGTGATGAGTTCTTTCGAGGGGACAGAAAATTTACACTTATACAAGCTGTACACTCACTACTTTACATTGTAGCAAAGTGTCATTTCTTCAGTGTTGTCACATGAAAAAATATAATAAAATATTTACAAAAATGTGAGGGGTGTACTCACTTTTGTGAGATACTGTATAATACAATCTGGTTTGTCAGCAAATTTGTTTTTTTTAATCACCCCCACTTCTGGGGTCACGTGGGGTGTAATGATGTCAGCGCATAGCTCTGTATATAGTATAGCTAGTAGCTAGTATATAGTAAAATGAAAGCCGAGCGGGAACGCTGCTTTCCTGGGTGAACACCATATGACGTCATTCCAGGATCGTCCCTCGGACACAGCAAATCACATGGCAATTGTACACAATGAATGGCTTCCATCATATATTATAGCGTGTTACATTGGTACAGTTTAACCATGTTGTTTAAATAGCTATCCAGTTATTTATTAATAATGACTTTTTATAATCTTTATATGTTTTTAATGTCCTTGATTTAGGGCTAACTCAAAATAGGAATCCCTAATGTATATGGTCCTTGTTGTGCTGGGCTTTGTAGTCCTACAATTATAGGGAAAATCCACAATATTCTCAGTTTATCTGAATTTTGGTGTTGGCTATTTCACAAATCTTACAGCAGCATGTATAAATATTTCAGTCTCTTACACAGTGGGCACATTTGAGAAAGAGGTAGGATTGCCTTGAAACACGTAGCATTCTCTTGAAGTCTCCTGGCGTCTGACATCACTGACCCCGTTCCCATGCTGTCAGAGGAGCTTCTCTGCTTGCTGGTTGCTCTGGGTCAGTGCTGCTAGATGCACACTGTGGACTGCATTCCTTGCATCTGTCATACTGTGGTTACAATAACAGACCACCAGATTGAGATACTGTTGACAGGCGCTTATTCTTCTGGTGCATGTGAGTTACCAATTGTCTTTTTATACAATAACTATATGTTTACTACACTTAGATCATGCCCTCTACTTTCTGTTTGTTAGGGAAAAACAGAATGCTTCAAAAAAACTCTTTTTTAGGGTGATTTTATTGACTATAGTTTTCCATTTGAACCAAACAGGCAAGAGCAGATCTACAGATACATGAGTATTCAGTGTAAAAATTGTACAGTATGGACAAACAGTATATTTTATGGTAAAGTGTTATGCACAGTATGTCTGATAGTACACTTTAAATTATTAACAACCTGCACAACATGCGCAAGAAACATTATATGCACTCATTAGTTTTCTAATAAATAATTTCTCAGGCATGGTTTAAGCAATCAGTCTTTTTATCAGCATCTTAACAAAGTATAACACAAAAAGAGCTGTAATACATGCCTGTATGCTAAATTTGGTTGAGTCCAATACAATTAAATTGCATGGGATTATAAAAGAGTTCCTACTCCGTAGTAGTGATCAACAAAGACGACGTCCATCCAGACCAAATTCTGTCCATTTTTTTTGGACAGCCTCTTGATAAATATGTCATTTTCTTTTGTATAAAGAAAGAGAACCAATAATTGGATCTATTAATAAACCAAGGTAATTTGGTTTGTTAAAGTGTTACTAAACCCAGGACCCTGCATTCACTATATCTGGTCTCCCACAGTGCAGTACACAGAACATGGAAATGCAATTATATTAGTGAATATAAATGGCTAAAAAAATACCATTTATCATCAGCAGTATATAGCAGTCTTATGACTTCAGTCAATGTCCAGCCGAGAACTGGTTAAAGCTTGTAGGAGTTTTCATTCTCCTCTGACTGTCCTATGAGGCTGCATAACGTCTGACCCTCTGTCTGAACAGTGCTGAGTGACCCTGTGCTAATCACATACATCCTCCCAAAAAAAAACCTCTCTAGCAATATACATCAAACTGAGCATGTGCAGAGTCCCCCCCAAGGCTCTGTACTATCAGGAGATGGATTGGAGATTGTGGAAGAGGGGGAGGATCAGAGAAGACAGGATCAAACAGCTGTCTTACACAATGTGCAGGATTAACCCTCTAGGTTCCACAGTGAGTATAAAGCATGCTTTATTGCACATACAGACTGATTTTACTGTTGCGGGTTTAACACTTTAACAATTTAGGGATTGCTAGTGGTAAATGTAATCTGTTTTAAAATGCATATTTTATAATATATTTGACAGTTTTAAAATGTTAAAGATGTTGACATTTCAAGCACTAAAAAGCTTCAAGTCAGTGATGCCCAGGTGATAACCTGGTACCTTCAACCTAACCCTGCAACTCCAATAAACCTATTTGGGCCATTTAAACAACAATGCTCTGTTCACTAATTGTGTGCACACACAATGCCTATGGTTGTGCTGTCATTAGTCAACACAGATCACATGCAAAAAGCACAGGCCCAAGGTGGTATGACCACCAATGTTATGGGGGGAACACCGCCCACAACAGACAACTGATTTAAATGAGTGCTTACCACAGATAACTGCTATAAGGTGGCCCTAACTCCTGATACTAAAATCTGGAAGTTGACCTGTGCAGTACATAGTCCTGACCCTTGCACTCTTCTGCACTGTGTAGTATGCTATGCCCTAAACTAAGCAATTTAGGGGGTGTTTTTACTATGCTGACATTTTAGCGCCTCAAGAAATACAAATGGCATCAGAACATCATTTTTTTTAAACTATTGGCTGTTATAGTAAAAAAATAAACAAAGAGTGGTTATTAAATAAGATCAAAAATATGTCATATTCATTTTGGTACAGTGTTGCATGACCGAGTACTTATCAAATTATCATGGCACTGAAAACTAAAAATTGCCTTTTAATAAAGAGTAATACATAGGATAGTAATCAAGTGGTTATTTATCATATTGGTAAAGCACCATTTTAAAACACTTACCTGCAAAACAATTACAAACAGGAAGTAGAGATTTGCGACTCTGTGGAACTGCTCAAATAGGTTGAGAGGGATGAAAGTAAAGATGTTGTATTTATTGGTCTTTATACTGTTGTCCTTGAAAGATGAAACAAAATCAGAAGACATGTTTAATAAATACAGGAATAGTTTTTTCACATAACATAACCTATTATGAGTAAATTATATCTTTAAAGGAGTTCTATAGTCATACTTTCATTTTCTGACATCAGCATTGTAATAACAATAAAAACAATAGTTATATATGACAATCCAGTATATACGTAAAACCTTCATGTTGTGAGGTCTGCCTGTCTGCTGGCCATCTCTTTCCACAACTTCCTTGATTCACTTTGTGCTTTGCAGCTTTTCCTCTGTTGTTTACTTTGCTCTTCTAAGGACTATAGATCTGTTGGCAGCTGTTTGTGCCTTTTAATTGTTACCACTCTTGTGATGTCATGTGTGGAGCTAGTGCAGGCCTCTTGAACCCATTGGGAAAGAGAGCCCTGACTGATGGGGGCATAACCAGGGCGGAGTAAGGTGACTAGGGGTCACGGTGGATTGGTGGGGGGACTGGATGGGGTTGGGCCTGAGCTCACTAAGGTGATTGCCCCAGGGGATTCTGGGCCTTTGGTGAAGAAGAGTGGTAAGAGCTGGCTGCACCCCACCCTGTCCCTCCAACCATGGACACCGAGCTCCTTCTGGCCAGGGTCCGAGAGATGGCTCTTCAGGGCCAGGCTGGGTGGCTTTTCTCCCTCCTGACTCCTGGGGATTCTTCTCCTATTCCCACACCTGATCCCCCTCAGGATGTCCCCCCCAGGGTTAGAAGGCGGACTCGTCCGCCTTCCTGCCTCAGTCCCAGTCCCTCTAGGGCCTCTTATTGCTCCCCTCCACATCCTTCTTCTCCCTCTCCCCCTCCTTTAGCCCATGCTTCCCGCTCTTCATCGGCGGGGAAGCGCCCTTCCCCTGCCAACTCCCGCCATCTGTCGGCACGGCGGAGGTCCCCCACGCAGGCTAAGGCCTCCACTCGGGCCGCCTCACGCTGTCCCCGCTCACACAGCCCCCGCTCCAGTGCTCGCCCCCCTCTCTCCCCTGCTATAGTAGACTATGGCCGGGCTGGAGCCGTAGCGCTCCCCGGCTCCCCACCGCATCTGACAGCCGCCAGGGTACCTTTGCCTCCCCCCGCGGATGGCGGGGGGGTCCCGGTCGGCCGGTCCGTGCGTTCCTCCACCCGGAAATCCTCAGGAATGAAGGGGAGGAGGAGGCGGATCGGTTCACCGGCCACCGCTGCGTTCTCTGCTGCTGTCGGTCCCGGCCCCTGTGATGATGGCTCCGCCGGGGACTTGGAGCCGGATCGGCTCCACCTGGTGGACATGACGCTCCCTGCGCCTGACTGGGCGGGAGTTTTGAATCTTCACACACCACTGCTGGATGCTAGGGACGCTGGGCAGCGCAGCAGTGTGGTGTGTGGAGATACACAGAACTGCTCACAACAGTATCCCCCTGCGCCCGCTTTAGGAACGCCACGAGTGCAGGATCTATCCTGCGGAGCTCCCTCTGTGCCCGGCAGGGCAGGGGACAGGTCTCTCCCCTCAACGTTGCATGTTGCTGGGGCCAGTGCACTGAACATCACCTCTGCGCCCGGCAGGGCGGGCAACGTGCAGTTAACCCCTCCTCCTCTGACACCCTGTGCCCACCGGCAGCCTCCTGGGCCCCGCAGGGTGGAGGCCAGCCGCGAGCGTTTGACCTCCACCCCGTCGGTGGTGCAAACGCTCCCCTACGTGCCTGTCTGGGCTGGCTGTCCTGATGGGATGCCCGAATCGGTTGCCCATCCTCATCCCCCCGCGCCCGTCAGGGCGGGAGATCTCGGCTCCAGACCCGGGCTGGCGGCAGCATCCGCCCCGGGTCAGGCAAGAGGAGCTGGCAGGTGTCCCTGCCGTTGCTCAGCCTCTGTCCGTGGTCAGTCGGATTCGTCCGGGTCCGTGGTTGGACCCCCGCCCTTGGATCTTTCCTTGAGTCGAGACAGCCCAGCAGATTACGGCCTCGCGGGTCATCCGAGTGCAGGCCGCCTACGCTTACAGTCTTCTGGAGTCGTTTCGGAATCGGATCCGCCGCCGGGCCCGGCGGCTGGTCGTCCATCACCTGTGATGCCTCCTCGACCAAGTGAGTATGACTGCGAGTTAATTTGGGGTAGATCAGCTGACGCTTCCGTATCGGGCCCGGAGGACCGCATAGCGTCGGTTGTAAAGTCAGTTCTCTCCAGTATGGGAGTTTCGTGATCGCCCAGCCCTACCTCCGCTTATGGGGGTGCGTTGTGGGCAGTGGCGCAGACGGGCACCCATTTGACGGAAGAGACGAAAGAGAAGATATGGCGACGCAAATTCGTCGATTTTCTTACCCTCGCTCCGCCGGATAGGGAGACTATTGACAAATCCCGACGGGTTGACGTATCGGCGCAGGGTGACAAAACCAAACAGCTTCCTAGAACGTTTGGGAACTGGCTGCAGGGGTTTTGTGCCTACGCGGGAGTGCTCAGTGAGCGGTTCCCGGAGTTGGCAACTTCGTTATTTTGCTATTTAGACCTTATTTGGGGTGCATACAAGGTTTACGGGGGTCAGTGCTGGTTCCATTATGACACTCAATTTCGGCAAAAAATGGCGGCACGTCGGGAATTTCGTTTCGATTGTCAGGATGGTAGCCTGTGGTTGCTGGTTATGTGCCCTCATAGGCCTTTATCCTTTCAGTCTGCGGTCGGCGCCCCTCAGTCCGGAGCGTCGGCCGCTCCAAAGAAGGGTATCTGCTGGCTTTTCAACGAAAGCCACTGTAAGTGGTACTCCGCCTGTCGTTTCAGGCATGAGTGCTCCAGTTGTGGGGGGGCTCACCCAGCCAGTAGGTGTTTTTGAAAAGGCAAACAATCGCTTCCCAAATCCGGAGCCAAGACTGACCTTCCTAAGCCGGAGGACGCCGGTGAACGTCATAGAGATGCTTCCCTGGCTAGACCGGTACCGCCTTCGTAGAGAGGCCCTGATTCTACGGGACGGCTTGGACCGTGGTTTCTGGATTCCCTTTTCCCCGTCAGACGCCCCGACCATGTCTCCAAATTTGAAATCAGCGGTGGAATTCGAGTCCGTCGTGGCTGAGAAGCTTCAGAAGGAATTGGAATTGGGGCGAATGGCAGGCCCCTTTGATCTCCCCCCTTTTCTCAACCTGAGGGTATCCTCCCTCGGTGTGGTCCCAAAAAAGGTGGATGGAAAATTTCGCCTCATTCATCATCTATCCTACCCTTCTGGCTCCTCGGTGAACGATGGCATCGACAGGGAGGAATCCAGAGTGCACTATGCGTCCTTTGACAGGGCGCTTCAGCTGGTTAGGGCAGCGGGGCAGTCTGCCCTTCTGGCGAAAGCGGACATTGAGTCCGCGTTCCGCGTCCTCCCAGTCCATCCGGACTGTTTCCACCTCCTGGGTTGCTATTTCCAATGTAGCTATTTTTTCGACATGTACCTTCCTATGGGTTGTGCCATCTCGTGTTATTTCTTTGAACTATTTAGTAGCTTCCTTGACTGGGTAGTCACCCAGGAGGCGGGTATTCAGTTCCTTCTGCATTATCTCGATGACTTTCTGTTTGTGGGTTCAGCGGGCAGTGGGCAGTGTCTACGCCTGCTCACTGTTTTTCAGGATACATGCCGGCTTTTCGCCATCCCACTGTCCGCTGACAAGACGGAGGGCCCCGTCACAGTCCTGTCGTTTTTAGGTATTGAGATAGACACAGTGGCGATGGTTTTTAGGTTGCCTAGTGACAAGTTGTCCAGGCTTCTCTCGTTGGTTTGCTTGGCGAAAGGGGTGAAGAAATTACAGCTGAAACAGCTACAGTCATTGCTGGGTCGTCTGGTTTTCGCCTGTAGGGTCATCCGGATGGGGAGGGCCTTCTGTAGGCCACTGTCATGGGCCACGAAGGGCATAACTGCCCCTCACCACTACGTCAGGATCACCAAGCCTATGAGGGATGACTTGGGGGATATGGCTATCATTCTTGCAGACTTACAATGGGCAATCGTGCTGGTTGCGGGAGGAAGTGCCGAACTCACAGCTGGAGTTATATACCGATGCTGCTGGCTCCTGTGGGTTCGGTGCTTTCTTTCAAGGGGAATGGGCTGCTGAATGCTGGCCGGCCTCATGGGCCCACATGGATTTGTTGCGCAACCTCACCCTGCTGGAGCTGTTTCCAATTATTGTTGCCGTTGAGCTCTGGGGTGAAAGGTTGCGCAATCACCAGGTGGTCTTCTGATCGGATAATATGAGTGTGGTGCAGGTGGTGAACAAACAGTCAGCCAGTTCTCCTCCGGTCGTTTCGTTGCTACGGTTTTTAGTTCTAAAATGTTTACATTTTAACATCTGCGTTAGGGCCAGGCATGTTCTGGGTGCCTCTAATGACATTGCCGATGCTCTTTCTCGTCAACAGTTCTGCCGTTTTCGAACCCTGGCTCCGATGGCCTCTTTGGAGGGCCTCCCTTGTCCGGCCCACTTATGGAACCTCGTTTCCGGCATTTGACAGAGCTCCTTCGGTCGTTGCTTTCTCCGCGGACGTGGGCGTCGTACTGCCGGGTTTGGCACGAGTGGGTCCAGGCGTCGGGCGGTGAGTTCAACATTTATTCCCCGGATGATCGGCGTTTAACCTTATTTGCCTATCTAGTCTTCCTGTCGGAAAAAGGCGTCTCTGGGTCGACGGTTTTATCCGCGTTGTCTTTCCTGTCATTTTGGTTTCAGCTTCTGGGGTGGGAGGATGTAACAAAATCCTTCCCTGTCCGGCGGGTGGTCCGGGGTTGGAAGCGGGTCACACATCTTCCGGACACCAGGCATCCTATTTCTATTCAGATTCTCTTGGGCATCTTGTCTCTGCTTCTGAATGTGTGTTCATCGGGATTTGAGACCCTCCTTTTCCGGGTAGCCTTTTCATGGGCTTTCTTTGGTGCCTTTCGCATTGGCGAATTGGTGTCAAAATCAAAATCGTCCCCGGGGGGCATCCTATGGGAGGACGTGTCGTTATCGTACCGCAGCGTCACTATTTTGTTGCGTTCATCCAAAACTGATTGTTTTGGTAGGGGTCGCCGGGTAGTCCTTCATTATTGCGGCGGCCCCTTTTGTCCGGGGTCCCTGGCCCTCCCTTTCGTGTCTGCGCGCCCCCTGTCCCCTACATTTTTTGTACATGCTGATGCAACTTCTCTCAGTCGTTTTCAATTTTTGCGTGTTTTTCGTCGTTGCTTGGAGACTTTGGGCCTTCCTGCGAAGGAATTTTCCACCTACTCTTTTCGCATTGGCGCCGCGACCGCCGCTTCTGGTTTGGGATTCTCCGATACGGAACTTCAGCGTTTAGGTCAGGTGTCTCAAACTGGTGGCCCTCCAGCTGTTGCGAAACTACAAGTCCCATCATGCCTCTGCCTGTGAGAGTCATGCTTGTAACGGTCATCCTTGCAATGCCTCATGGGACTTGTAGTTTCGCAACAGCTGGAGGCCCGCCAGTTTGAGACCCCTGGTTTAGGTAGATGGGAGTCATCTCGTTTTTCTTTGTATGTCCGACCACATCTGTTGTGTTGATTTCCAGGTTCCTTCCCGGCACAGATTTGGATTCTTGGAGATTCTTTCATATACTGGGCCGCTCGTCGGGCAGAGATCCGGACTTATGGCAGGAATTTGGGATTCTCATACGATGTGGCTAGGATACGCTGGATCGGGTTGCGTGGGTTACGCTGGCCTCAGGTCCTCCCGGAATGTCAGCAACTTCATGCCCACGTTTCTGGTCCCATCATCCTGGTCATACATGCGGGTGGGAATGACGTTGGCTATGTGCGATCTGTGGACATCATATCAGCTGTTAAAAGTGACATTGCCCAATGTTATGCCTCCTTTACTAACTTGACTGTTGTTTGGTCGGAAATAGTGCCTCGCTCGGTATGGGCGTGTGATGTCCCTGGCCCCCTTCTGGAACATTTTCGTAGAAAGGTCAATGCCCAAGTGGCTAAGTTTGTGCGCCAGATAGGGGGTGTAGTGGTCCGCCATAGAGACCTTGAGGGTGATGATAGCGATTTGCTGCGTAGAGATGGAGTTCATCTGAATGACATCGGGCTGGACATTTTTAATCTGGGTCTCCAGAGGGGCGTGGAACAGGCGCTGGCTGCGGTGGGGCGCCCGTCAGTAGCTTACTGACAGGCGGGTGGTGGTTTTTGGTGACCTTGCCAGCAAAACACGGCGGTAAGAGGTACGCCCTTCATGCTAATTGGGAGATAGACGGCCGTCCGGCACTTATGGTAAGGACAGGCCCCTCAGTTATCTCCCTTTTCACCAGTCGGAATTGAGTGCTCACAGTGCTACTGTGACTGGCACTGTGGAATGTTTAACTGTTATGTTCAAGTTGTTAAAGAATTCAATTAAATAAAGCTGTGGCCTTGCCCTTTCCAACATGAATGGTGGTAAGTGGTCTTTATTGGATGGGAAGAAGGGGTAAGGTCTAAGTTTTGGATGGATCATGGTATGGACCTGGGTTTATTGCACCTCAGCAGTCATGCAGGCCTCTTGAACCCATTGGGAAAGAGAGCCCTGACTGATGGGGGCATAACCAGGGCGGAGTAAGGTGACTAGGGGTCACGGTGGATTGGTGGGGGGACAGGATGGGGTTGGGCCTGAGCTCACTAAGGTGATTGCCCCAGGGGATTCTGGGCCTTTGGTGAAGAAGAGTGGTAAGAGCTGCCCACCCTCCCGCCCTATGTATGGTTGGTACGTCACAGCTTGCTGCGGTTTTTGGTGACCTTGCCAGCAAAACACGGCGGTAAGAGGTACGCCCTTCATGCTAATTGGGAGATAGACTGCCGTCCGGCACTTATGGTAAGGACAGGCCCCTCAGTTATCTCCCTTTTCACCAGTCGGAATTGAGTGCTCACAGTGCTACTGTGACTGGCACTGTGGAATGTTTAACTGTTATGTTCAAGTTGTTAAAGAATTCAATTTAATAAAGCTGTGGCCTTGCCCTTTCCAACATGAATGGTGGTAAGTGGTCTTTATTGGATGGGAAGAAGGGGTAAGGTCTAAGTTTGGATGGATCATGGTATGGACCTGGGTTTATTGCACCTCAGCAGTCATGCCTAGATATAATACCATCTGTGGGTGGGGCCCAGGACAGGGTATGATAGGAAAAGGGGGAAGGCAGTTTCTTGCCACCCCTTTTCCTCATGGGAGAGCGGTGGGAATGGCAGTTTCAAGTTCCCCCTGGGAGCCTGCTGCTCCCAGGGGAAACACAGGTGGCTCACATGGCTCAGAGAGGGGAACAGGTGACCTCTCATGAGTCATAGGAAAAAGCCCGGGAAAATCTGGTTTGAACTGGATGGAGTTAGGCTAGTTAGGGATATAAAAAGGGGTTCCATAGCTAGCGGGCTCATTTGCCTCAGAAGAGGAGCTGTGGTGTTCTCCCCCCCCTTTTTTATTATTTTATTGTCGCGGCTGTTGTTATCTGGTAGGGTCACCTTTGTTAACCACTTAACAACCGGCCCATAGCCGAATGACGGCTGCAGGGCGGTTGCTTAACTCTGGGAGGGCGTACTATGACGTCCTCCCAGAATTCCCCTCTCGCGCGCCCCCTGGGGCGCGCACCCGAACACATTCGTGACCGCCGGGTCCGGAGGACCCGGCACATCACGGATCCCGGTAAATGGCCGCTGATCGTGGTCACATGATCACATGTAAACAGACCGGCGTCATCTGATGACGCCGGTTCCTCTCCTCCCCTCCTGTGTACCGATCGGTACACTGTGCCGGAGAGGGGGATGGATGGATGGATGGCTGCAGCGCTGTGGGCTGTATGTGTAGTGCCCACAGCTCTGCACAGAGACATCCAGCCATCCATCCATCCATGCTCAGCCATCCCTACTACTCTGCAATGCTGTGCAATACTCTGCAAAGCCCCACATTACCCTGGAATACCCCACATTACTCTGCAATACCCCCACAATACTCTGCAAAGCCCCACATTACCATGCAATACCCCGCCATACCCCGCCATACTCCGCCATACCCCGCCATATCCCGCAATTCCCCGCCATACTCCGCAATACCCCGCCATACCCCGCAATACCCCGCCATACCCCGCAATACCCCGCCATACCCCGCAATACCCCGCCATACCCCGCAATACCCCGCCATACTCCGCAATACCCCGCCATACTCCGCAATACCCCGCCATACTCCGCAATACCCCGCCATACTCCGCAATATCACCGTACTCAGGAGGAGAAGGAGAATCTATTTTGGGGTGACATTTTTGGTATGTACATGCTATTTGTTAGAAATATTGTATAAATGGACAACTTTGTGTTAAAAAAAAAAAAATACGTTTTAACCACGCCCGCCGGCCATCATACGACATCCTTGACTTTGTGTGGGGATATCTGAATGATGGGTGCAGCTACAGGCATCATTCAGATATCAGCTTTTTCAGCCGGCGATTCCCTACACCATAAGAATGATCATAGCGGCTGTTCCACTGCTTGATCGTTCTTACGGGAGGCGAGAGGGGATGTCCCCCCTTCCCGCGCTTCTACCGACTCACCGCTACGATCAAAGCCAGGATCTTTTTTTTTAATTTCAGGCTTCCCAGCCTAGAGGTGAGATGTGGGGTCTTATTGACCCCATATCTCACTGTAAAGAGGACCTGTCATGCCATATTTCTATTACAAGGATGTTTACATTCCTTGTAATAGGAATAAAAGTGGTCAAAATTTTTTTTTTTGGAAAAAAGCATCAAACTAAAATAAATAAAGTAAAATGAACAATAAATTTTTTTTTTAAAGCGCCCCTGTCCTTGTGTGCTCGCATGCAGAAGCGAACGCATACGTAAGTCCCGCCCACATATGAAAACGGTGTTCATACCACACATGTGAGGTATCGCTGCGATCGGTAGAGCGAGAGCAATGATTTTGGCCCTAGACCTCCTCTGTAACTCAAAACATGTAACCAGTAAAAAATTTTAAAGCGTCGCCTATGGGGATTTTTGAGTAGCAAAGTTTGGCGCCATTCCACAAGCGCGTGCAATTTTTAAAGGTGACATGTTGGGTATCTATTTACTCGGCGTAACTTCATCTTTCACATTATGCAAAAACATTGGGCTAACTTTACTGTTTTGGTTTTTGTAAAGCACAAAACAGTTTTTTTCCAAAAGAAGCGTTAAAAAAATTTCTGCGCAAATACCGTGCGAGATAAAAAGTTGCAACGACCGCCATTGTATTCTCTAGGTTCTTTGCTAAAAAAACATATATAATGTTTTGGGGTTCTATGAAATTTTCTAGCAAATAAATGATGATTTTTACATGTAGGAGAGAAATGTCAGAATTGGCCTGGGCACTCCAGAACGCCTGAAGGTGCTCCCCTGCATGTTGGGCCTCTGTATGTGGCCACGCTGTGTAAAATTCTCACACATGTGGTATCGCCATACTCGGGAGCAATAGCAGAATGTGTTTTGGGGTGTAATTTGTGGTATGCATATGCGGTGTGTGAGAAATAACCTGCTAATATGACAATTTTGTGGGAAAAAAAAAAGTAAAAAAAAAACCTTGATTTTGCAAAGAATTGTGGGAAAAAAATGACAACTTCAAAAAACTCATCATGCATCTTTCTAAATACCTTGGAATGTCTTCTTTCCAAAAAGGGGTAATTTGGGGGGTATTTGTACTTTTCTGGCATGTTAGGGTCTCAAGAAATTAGATAGGCCGTCAGTACTTCAGGTGTGATCAATTTTCAGATATTCGCACCATAGCTTTTGGACTCTATAACTTTCACAAAGACCAAATAATATCCACCGATTTGGGTTATTTTTACCAAAGATATGTAGCGGTATAAATTTTGGCCAAAAGATATGAAGAAAAATTACTAATTTGCAAAATATTATAACAGAAATGAAGAAAAATGTATTTTTTTACAGATTTTTCGGTCTTATTTCTTTTATAGCGCAAAAAATAATGAACCCAGCGGCGATTAAATACCACCAAAAGAAATCTCTATTTGTGTGAAAAAAAGGACAAAAATTTCATATAGATACAGTGTTGCATGACTGAGTAATTGTCATTCAAAATGTGAGAGAACCAAAAGCTGAAAATTGGTCTGGTTAGGAAGGGGGTTTAAGTGCCCAGTTGTCAAGTGGTTAAAAAAAAAAAAAATTAAACAAAGGGAGACGAGTATTGATATGTTTCTTGTTGAATAAAGTTTTTAATTTATTAAAAGTTGGGATTTATGTTTTGCAGCCTGAGCCGTAGTGGCTAGGTTAGCTTAAGAGCCCTTGCACACTGGGGCGGTTTGCAGGCGCTATTGCGCTAATAATAGCGCCTGCAAACCGCCCAGAAAATGCCGCTCCTTGCATTCCAGTGTGAAAGCCCCGAGGGCTTGCACACTGGAGCGATGCGCTGGCAGGACGGTAAAAAAAGTCCTGCTAGCCGCATCTTCGGAGCGGTGAAGGAGCGGAGTGTATACCGCTCCTTTACCGCTCCTGCCTATTGAAATCAATGGGACGGCGCGGCCATACCGCCGGCAATGCGCCTCTGCAGAGGCGCTTTGCGGTGGTATTTAACCCCTTCTCGGCCGATAGCGGGGGGTTAAAACCGCCCCGCTAGCGGCCGAATACCGACGGTAAAACGCCGCTAATAATAGCGGCGTTTTACCGCCGACGCCGCCCCCCGCCCCAGTGTGCAAGGGCTCTAAAGCTTATTTATGATATTTGAAAGTATGAGTTAATTTATTTATAAGAAACGTTTGAAACCAATAATAAACAACCGCGGCCTTTTTTATCCAAAGCTTGTCTGCTGGTTTTTATTTACTTATTAATTAAGTGTTAGACAATATTTCCCGCCTGCTGTCCCATGGGAACGTGACAACCCTGGTCTGTCAAGATGTAAGTCTGAGCTTATGTAGCCACAAGGACTCCTGTGCAGGGCTGAACTCTCACTGAGAGTGAGTCAGAACAATTGGGGAATATATACAGTCACCTTGTCTACCCCAGACCGTTTTCTGTGGGTCTGAATCTTGGTGTATATGGCCTTGGGCCTATGTAGAAGTCCTCAGCTGTGGGTCTGTGGCTCGATGTAGGAAGGCCTTGGGCCCATGAACTTAGCATACTATTGGGGAGCTGTCCCATCTCTGTGGTGCTTCTGAGAATAGGGAGAAAGCGAAGATGGCTGAAAATGTGCATTTGTGCTCTGCACTGATAAAGATTGCTGTAGGATGAATGTTGTTGCCAATGGTGTTCTACACTAAAAATTCTGCCAATATGTCTGTATGTTACTTGGAGAAGCATTATTTGCAGTAAAGTGCTGAAAATGCATCCGAGAGTGGACATTATTTTATTTTAAGATGGGCCTATGGTCAAGATGTTGTGAGCGGGCCTTAGGACAGGAGAATTGTATCCAAGATGGTGGCTTCAAAGACAGGTATGTGGGGGTTCTCTATCCAAGAAGAAGCAGGGTGGGACCTAGGACAGCTTGGCATCAACTGCTGTCCAATTCCGATCACCCAAAATATCCCATGGTACTTTGCTGTCTGCAAGCAATGATTCCTGTGCTGACTCTGCCTCCTGAAACTCCTCCTCTCAGCACCTCTGTAGTTGAGAAGGCAGGCTCTGTGAAATGTGTGACACAGCCAGTGTTGCCAACTGCCAGTATTTTTACTGGCAGCCAGTAAAAAATGGGCACTTTTCTCCTGCCAGTAAAAGAAAAAGTTTGCCAGTAAAAAAATATGGCCGTGATGCTTGGCTGAGACCATCTGAGTACCTGCTACAGTGTGTTCGGACTGTGCCGGCAGTGTGTGAGGTGAAGTTATGGTGCAAGGGAACGGAGCAGCTGGAGCCTCATGTGCGGGTCTATGGAACGGGAGGAATGCAAGCCAGGAGTGGACTGAAGGGACCACCTGGCATGGATGGAGAGGGTCACTGTGACTCAGGAGGGGACATGGCATGTTGGTGAGGTGCCATCATCATCTGTGCTGCTGTCAGTGTCACTGTGAGAGTCAATTTCAGGCGCGTGTGCCGCCCATTCTAATTTCTTTCCCTTCTCGATTCCTGTCCCTGAGCTACTTATTTACTATATTGAAAATAAAATAAGAAATATGTTTTTGCCTTAATATCCACCTTAAATCACTTTGCTAATTGCATATTTTAATTTATTTGTAGCCTAAATACTGAAATTTGCACTTAAACTGTAATTTTTGGATATGCCAGTAAAAACTTAGCTGTGTCAGTAAATTGTAGGTGTCGTGTCAGTAAATTTCAATCTGGTAGGTTGGCAACACTGGACACAGCAATGCCTACTCACAGGGTATAGTGAATATGTGTCATAGAATTTAAGGGAGTAAACAGGGCCGATCCTAGGGTCACAGACGCCTGAGTGCAGAAATATTTCTGGTGCCCCCGTGTGGGCGTGGTCATCTTACCAACTCCTCCCCTTTACAAATGTTTCTATGGCAATGACTCAAACACAGAGATGCTACCCTAAGAAGTCTTCGTTACCCTAGGATCCTCCCATGATCTCTTAACAAAAAGCAAATACAGGAAGAGCGTACACTAATGAGACCTGGAGGGGAGTCTCTCTGATGCACACAGAGAGGGCTTCTGTTAGAGAGTCTGTTAGAAAGAGCCCCCAGACATAATACAGGAGACGGTCAGAGACTGGAGACGTGGTAGAGGAGATGGTCAGAGACTGCAGACATACTACAGGAGACGGTCAGAAACTGGAGATATAATAGAGGAGATGGTCAGAGACTGCAGACATAGTACAGGAGATGGTCAGAGACTGCAGACATAGTACAGGAGATGGTCAGAGGCTGCAGACATAGTACAGGAGATGGTCAGAGACTGCAGTTCTTATGAATTTTAGTAGATAATGGCTGATTGGCCCTCTCACCTGACCCAGCGATACAGCAACAACGGTTCCTCTGATCAGGAGTCAGCTCACTGAATTGCCCGTGGCGACTCTGTTGGGTAGAGCCCAGATCTGTATTCTGGCAATGACTCCATTCCTTTCTCCACCAGGGATGGCACCAGGCTGTGTGGCTTTCCCTCTGGTGGTGCAGGGCAGCGGGGTTCTCTCTCTGAAGGTGTTCCCTCAGCACTGTCCTCTCCCTCTGGAGTCCTGGGTTCACTTCCCTGAAAGCTTTCCCAGGCTCCTGGCTCTCTCTCCCATTCAGCTGAGCAGGCTGTGTGGGCTGCAGTTTCCGTGTTACAGTGGGGCTGCCAGTCCTCGGGACTACATGTCCCACAATCCTCTTCTTTGCTCCTTTTTTTTCTTCCCTGGCCGATATGAAGGCGGGGGAAGAAACATAGTGTGCCGCTCACTAGTACAGCAGCGTGCGCAAGGAGGAGAGGGAGAGGGGAAATAAGAGCCCTGCGGCTGCAGTGGCGTCACTAGGCTTGGTGCCACCCAGTGCGGTAAAACATGGTGTCACCCCCCCTCCACCAACTATAGTCGCCCCTCAGTACAGACCCCCCTCCACTAGGTATAGACCCCCCTTCGTCAGTGCAGATCCCCCACTAAGTATAAACCCCTCTCTCAGTACAGACCTCCCATCAGTATAGACCCCCCTCAGGACAAAACCACCCCCCTCTATCAGTATAGACCCCCCTCAGGACAAACCACCCCCCTCTATCAGTATAGACCCCCCTCAGGACAAACCACCCCCTCTATCAGTATAGACCCCCCTCAGGACAAACCATCCCCTCTATCAGTATAGACCCCCCTCAGGACAAACCACCCCCCTCCATTAGTACAGAACCACCCCTCCTCCATTGGTACAGACCCCCAGAACAAACCACCCCCCCTCAATTAGTACAGACCCCCTAGAACAAACCACCCCCCTCCATTAGTACAGAACCCCCCAGAAAAAAACCACCCCTCCTCCATTAGTACAGACCCCCAGAACAAACCACCCCCCTCCATTAGTAAAGACCCCCCCCCAGAACAAACCACCCCTCCTCCATTCGTACAGACCCCTCCAGAACAAACCACCCCATTCCATTAGTACAGACCCCCCCAGAACAAACCACCCCCTCCATTAATACAGACCCCCAGAACAAACCACCCCCCCCCCTCTATTAGTACAGACCCCTAGGACAAACCCCCCCTCCATTAGTACAGACCCCCTGCACAAACCACCCCCTCTATTAGTACAGACCCCCCCAGAACAAACCCCCCCTCTATTAGTACAGTGATGGGGGCAAGCTTCTAAAGGAGGTACAGGAAGTTGCAAATTCACACACAGAAAAAATAATTTACAAAGGAAAACCAAGGAAAAGGTAAGTGAACCAACAGTACACTACCTTAAAGGAACATATTTACAAAATAAACAAACCACCCCCCTCCATTAGTATAGACCCCCCCGACCAAACTACCTCCCCTACATTAGTACAGACCCCCCCAGGACAAACCACCCCCCCTCCATTAGTACAGACCCCCCCAGGACAAACTACCCCCCCTCCATTAGTACAGACCCCCCAGGACAAACCACCCCCTACATTAGTATAGACCCCCAGGACAAACCACCCCCCCTACATTAGTATAGACCCCCCCAGAACAAAACCACTCCTCCCTACATTCGTATAGACCCCCCAGGATGAAACCACCCCCCTACATTAGTATCGACCCCCCCAGGACAAACCACCCCCCCCTACATTAGTATAGACCTCCCCAAGACAAACCACCCCCCCTACATTACTATAGACCCCCCAGGACGAAACCACCTCCCCTACATTAGTATAGACCCCCCAAGACAAACCACCCCCCTACATTAGTATAGACCCCCCAGGACGAAACCACCCCCCCTACATTAGTACAGACCCCCCAGAACAAACCACCCCCCCTACATTAGTATGTGCAGCCGTGCCGCCCGGGTGGAGCATGTCAGCCTTGGGCAGCAGGCGGGATTGAGACACAGGAGGTCAAAGGAGGAAAACTGGAACACGCTGGGCACGGGCCACCCGCCCAGTGACATCACTGCGCGGCTGGTCTCTCACACAGAGACAGCCGCTCCGATCTCATTTCGCTCTCCTCCTCTGACAGGAGGAGGGAGGGGGGATGGGCTTCGGCACTCGGCAGGTCGAGGCGGCGACCAGCAGAGAGAGCTGCCTATGGACAAGGAAGAGGAGGAGGGAGGGGAGCACTCTGGCGCTTCAGCGCCCCCACCTCTGTGGCGCCCGGGTGCACTGCACCCCGTGCACCCCGTCCAGGATCGTCCCTGGGAGTAAAGGTGTGGAAATCTTCACATTACTTCAAGGTTGTTCAAAAGTAATAGGAGTAGGCTGGAAATAATTTAAGTACAATGTGGAAATTGAAATATTATTTTACATTTTGACCATAGATGCGTTTTAAAGTGTTCATAAATATGCCCACAATATTTACCAATCTAAAGCCAAAATGACATAAATAGAGAAACACAAAATAAAGGGATTGTAAAGGGAAAGGGAAGCGATTCTTGCATGATGCTTTTTGATTGTGAAAATGCATTACATCTTTTAAAATCTATTACAAGGAACATGCCCTAATTTGAAGATAAACTTGATTATTATGTTCAGCATTTTCAAGTTGCTTTAGCAGGAGTTGAAACATTTGATAAAGTGAAGTAGTATATAGAAGTCCTTAGGTTTTACAGCAAACAAAAATAATCCCACTTGAAAATGTTTAGCCGTTGAGTATTTTAGCCACGGCATATTCTGAACAGTGCTGTTAAGTCTTATTTATTTGTTCCCAGGGTTCATTGAGGCCTTGCTGCCAGGGCCAAATTTTGTCAGTATGTGGCAGTTAACTTGACAATAACTCTAATTTGCCTACCTAAATAATGTTTACATTCTTTAAAAAGACATAAAAGGCCTTTATTTGATATACTGTTCTCATAAAAAACCCTTCTAAATTTTTCCTCATAGGCTGACAAATGGATAAAAATTATTTAAAAAATTGGTGTTTTAATAAATTGTTTAATTAAATGCACAGAGTTTAATATTTTGTGATGCTGTAATTTCTAGGGGAAAAAAACCTTCATCAGATCTGGGTTCTGATGAAGGATAATTGTCCCAGAAAGTGTTAGCCTACTATGTAAGAGACAAAGCAGTGGCATAGTACTCCAGTTTGTAGCGAAATACCTTGCAGAATGCTATGAGAATTTGCAGAATGACTATATAATGGATAGATAATCTATACAAACTTGGTATCCATGAGTTTGTTTTTAACCACTTAAGGACCGAGCCTCTTTTTAAAACTTGTTGTTTAAGTTAAAATCATTTTTTTCTTTGCTAATTGCGCCTGCTCCTGGAATGGCGACAAACTTTTACCCTTAAAAATCTCCATAGGCGATGTTTAAAAATTTCTACAGGTTACCAAGTTTGAGTTACAGATGAGGTTTAGGGCTAGAATTATTGCTCTCGCTCTAACGATCGTGGCGATACCTCACATGTGCGGTTTAAACACCGTTTTCATATGCGGGCGCTACTCACGTATGCGTTCGCTTCTGCACGCAAGCTCGTCGGGACGGGGCGCTTTAACCACTTGACCACAAAACCCCTTCCTAACCAGACCAATTTTTAGCTTTCGGTGCTCACACTTTGAATGACAATTACTCAGTCATGCAACACTGTACCCATATGAAATTTTTGTTCTTTTTTTCACACAAATAGAGCTTTCTTTTGGTGGTATTTAATCACCGCTGGGTTTTTTATTTTTTGCACTATAAAAGAAAAAAGACTGAAAATTCTGTAAAAAAAGGCATTTTTCTTTCTTTCTGTTATAAAATTTTGCAAAGTAGTTCTTTCTTCCTTCTTCTTTTTGGCCAAAATTTATACTCCTACATATCTTTGGTAAAAATAACCCAAATCGGTGTATATTATTTGGTCTTTGTGAAAGTTATAGAGTCCACAAGCTGTGGTGCCAATCTCTGAAAATTGATCACACCTGATGTACTGACGGCCTATCTCATTTCTTGTGACCCTAACGTGCCAGAAAAGTACAAAAAAAAACAAATTACCCCTTTTTGGAAAGTAGACATTCCAAGATATTTAGTAAGAGGCATGGTGAGTTTTTTGAAGTTGTCATTTTTTTTCCCACAATTCTTTGCACAATCAAGATTTTTTTCTTTGTCATATTAGCAGGTTATTTCTCACACACAGCATATGCATACCACACATTACACCACAAAACACATTCTGCTACTCCTCCTGAGTATGGTGATACCACATGTGTGAGACATTTACACAGCATGGCCACATAGGGAGGCCCAACATGCTGAGTATGGCTGAGTATGGATGGGATGGCTGAGTACGGCCAAGTACGGCTGGGTATTGCTCAGTATAACTGGGTATGGCTGAGTATGGCTGAGTACGGCTGGGTATGGCTGGGTATGGCTGGGTATTGCTGGGTACGGCTGAGTATGGAAGGGGTGGATGGGATGGCTGAGCATGGATGAATGGATGAGTATTGCTGAGTATGGATGGCTGAGCATGAATGGATGGATGAGTATTGCTGAGTATGGATGGCTGAGCATGGATGAATGGTGGAGTATTGCTGAGTGTCGATGGCTGAGCATGGATGGATGGATGAGTATGACAGAGGGATGGCTGAGAATGGATGGATGGATGGATGGATGAGTATTGCTAAGTATGGATGGCTGAGCATGGATGGATGAATATGACAGAGGGATGGCTGAGCATGGATGGATGATGAGTATGACAGAGGGATGGCTGAGCATGGATGGATGGATGAGGCTGCAATGGGCACAGAGCAGCGCTGTGGGCACTACAGATCCGGCCCACAGTGCTGCTGCAACTGATCTCTGCCCTCTCCCCTCGCACTGTACCGTTCAGTATACAGATTGGGTAGAGAGGAACCGGACATGACGGCCAGTTTGAACCGGCCAGTTTGTTTACAAGTGATCGATATATATCATTTGACAGAGTGATCACGTGGTAAACGGTTGCTGTCAGCGGCCATCTACCGTGATCCGTGATGTCCAGGGGACCCGGCGGTCATGGATACTCCTGTGTGCGCGCCCCAGGGGGCGCGATTCTGGGAGGATGTCAATGTATGCCCTCCCAGAGTTATCACACCGCGCTGTATCCGTCATTCGGCAATAGCGCAGTTGTTAAGTGGTTAAAAAATTTTTTTTAAGATTTATTTTACTTTTTAGTTTTTATTTTGATACTGTCTTTTAAAAAAAAAAAATGTTGGGTCACTTCTATTCCTATTACAAGCAATGTAAACATCCCTTGTTATAGAAAAAAAAGCATGACAGGACCTCCTATATTTACACTAAAATGCAATAATTTTTTTTTTTAAAATGTCACTTGAAAAAAAAAAAAAATTCTCTTTTAAGAGCTATGGGCGGAAGTGACGTTTGATGTTGCTTCCGCCGTCCCATGCTATGGAGCCCAGCAGGAGCCATCTTCCATACACACTTGGCAGCCAGGCATCCACGGGAAAGAACGCAAGGGGGGTGGGCACCTCTTCCGCCACCAATAAAAGTGATCTTGCTGTGAATCTGCCATGGAGACCACTTTTATCCCAAAGAGAAATGCACGGCGTTCCGGAAAATATCGGGGTTATGGCAGCTAGTTGCTGCCATAACCCCGGTATTTAGCGTCAAAGTACCGACGTACAGGTACGTCGCTTTGCGTGAAGTGGTTAATTTGTTTTATTAAATAGTTCTTACAGAGTGCCTTCTTTTGGTGTTTTTTGTTTGTATCTAGTGCAACTGCCCAAAGTCAAAGCCAGAATGACACTCAATGTTGAAAATATTATAAGGATGCATATGAAGGGTATTGTGTATTAAGAGAAATTCACATCCATTTAGGACTGCTATTTAATGTCCCTTTATGTTGCTGAGTACAGTCAGAGGAGAGTTCTTTGCATTAGGAAGAAAAGCCCTGCCTCTACCAAAATGGCTGCCTCCACATAGAAACAGGATATGCCTGTGCTCAGATCCCAATAGCTTGACCAGGTGCTAAAGTGGTGTGAACACATATTAACAATAAAAATACTGGATGAACCCTCTGCACACTGCTTTACCCTTTCAAGCAAACTTTGCAAAAAAAAACAACAAATAGGGATATTTAGCTTACACATATTGCAATACATGTTTAAGCTGGCCAACTGCATCAACGTAATCCCTCTTTAGCAAGTCCTACTCTGCTTTGCCACTGCAAATGTTACTGGGGACACAATGCCAACCTGGGGCAAAAAGATACAAAATGGGGAAGAGCTATACAGTTTATGTCTGGGCACTGACCTGCAATACAATAAAAACAGGATAAACTGTACCTGTGCTCAGATTCCTATAGCTTGTCCATGCATATAATCTACCAGGTGCTAAAGGGGTGTGACCACATACTTTTTTTTTTTGTTCAATACATTTTTATTGGAAAATAAAGGACAAGTTACAATGAAATGAAATAGTGGTATGTGTCCCTTGGTGGCACACTAAACAAACACAAAATGTCCTCAACATAATATTATTCATAGGTAAGGTGTCAATAGAAGCTTAGGGCCATTCAGTAACCATAAGCCAGCATGACACATTGTCATATTAAAAAATGTAAACATAAAATACCATTATAGGACAGAACATATATTGGAAACTGTATATGATAATAAAGGAGAAATAAGTAGAGGTAGAGAGATAGAAAAATAAAAAGGAAAGGGCAAGGAGGGGGGGGGGGGGGTGTCCTGCCTCAGCCAGATACACATGTAGTGTGACCACATATTAACAATGAAAATACTAGATGAACCATCTGCACACTGCTATACCCTTTCAAGCAAACTCTGCAATAAAAAATAGGGAAAAATGTGTCTTTTTGCCCCAGGTTGGCATGTGTGAACTAAATATCCCTATTTTTTATTACAAAGGCCTGTGATTATCATAGCACACCACTGTTATGCCCATGATGTGCCACTAATAAACCCTTGAATTTAATTTAATTTAGTATGCTATCATTATGCCCATGTTCATTGGGGTGCACATTTATTTTTTTAAACTACATAATAACGTATGCAAAATTTAGATGCATAAAATCATTACTGCCTCTTCTATATCTGCCGATTATTAGTATTCATTAATAATTTAGAATAATTACTACAAATATTACTTGCTGCTTATTTGCAGAACCAAAGAAGCAGCAAAATGTCATTAACATACATAGGAAGTCAAGTTTAATATGACTAACTACTGGGTATGTCATGACCTGGACAAATGAGAATCTTCAAAGACAATTATGGAAACTTGTAAACTAAAAACTGGGATTTAATTTATTGTCTGCAGAACACATTTTTCAGAACTTTGATATGGTGACTAAATATTTAATAAATGGAAAATGAATTGAAGTCACACTCAAAGCAGCAGGAAAGCCTTGTTAAATACAGTAAAACCTTGGATTACGAGCATAATTAGTTCCAGAAGCATGCTTGTAATCCAAAGCTCTTGTATATCAAAGCGGATTTCCCCATAATAAATAATGGAAACTCAAATGATTCGTTCCACAACCATTTATTCATAAGTCCTTCGGTTTATAGTCCATAAAAAAAGATTATAGCAATGTGACCAGGTTGTGTAACCATAAAATGTCCATCCACAAATCGCAGTCTCCACAAGGGGATTAGAAACAAAATCCAGCAGGAGCTACAGGGTATAAAAGAGAAGAGAGGCGCCTCTAAGTGTAGCAATATGGTTACATTTAACGAAGGTACAACATTTAGCAACTCCCATGGTTGATGATTAAAAGAGGCACATCTAAGTATGCAGGCATCTGGGGTAAAGCAGTCCACATAGACCATCCCCCACACCGCTGGCTGTCACTGCTGTCAGTCTACAATCGAGCGATTTGAAAGCGGGGCTTGAACCACTCATGGAGCGCAGTGTGGAAGGGATGACGTTGATGGTTTATGTGCACTGCTGGTCTATGTGGACAGCTTTACCCCAGATGCCTGCATACTTAGATGTGCCTGTTTTAACCGCTTGCCGACCAGCCACCGTCATTATACTGCGGCAGGTCAGCACAATCCCGCGAGCCGTCGTAGCTATACGTCGGCTCCTTTAAGTGGGTTAGCAGGCATGTGCGTGCCGCCGGAGGCGCGCGCTGCACTGCAGGGGTGCCGATGCTCGTGGCCAACGGCATGAGCGATCACGGGCAATCGAGCGATTTGAAAGAAAGGCTTGAACCACTCGTGGAGCGCAGCGTGGAAGGGATGACGTTGATGGTTTATGTGCACAGCTTTACCCCAGATGCCTGCATACTTAGATGTGCCTGTTTTAACCGCTTGCCAACGAGCCACCGTCATTATACTTCGGCAGGTCGGCACGATCCCACGAGCCGTCGTAGCTATACGTCGGCTCCTTTAAGTGGGTTAGCAGGCGCGTGTGTACCGCCGGAGGCGCGCTGCACTGCGGGGGTGCCGATGCTCGTGGCCAACGGCATGAGCGATCGCAGGCACGAGAGACAGAACAGGGATGTGTGTGTGTAAACACACAAATCACTGTTCTGTTCTGTGAGGAGAGACAGATCGTGAGTTCCTAATAGCTAGGAACCATGATCTGTCATTTCCTCTAGGTCAGTCCCCTCCCCCTACAGTTAGAAACACACACAGGGAACACAGTTAACCCCTTGTTAGCCCCCTAGTGTTAACCCCTTCCCTGCCAGTGACATTTTTACGGTAATCAGTGCATTTTTATAGCACTGATCGCTGTATAAATGCCAATGGGCCCAAAAATGTTTCAAAAGTGTCCAATGTGTACGCCATAATGTCGCAGTCCCGATAAAAATCGCAGATCGTCGCCATTACTAGTAAAAAAAAAATAATAAAAATGCTATAAATCTATCCCCTATTTTGTAGATGCTATAACTTTTGCGCAAACCAATCAATATACACTTATTGCGATTTTTTTATACCAAAAATATGTATAAGAATACATATCGGCCTAAACTGAGAAAAAAATTGCTTTTTTTAAAAAAAAAATGGGGAAATTTATTGTAGCAAAAAGTACAAAATATTGTGTTTTTTTCAAAATTGTGGCTCTTTTTTTGTTTATAGCGCAAAAAATAAAAACCGCAGAGATGATCAAATACCACCAAAAGAAAGCTCTATTTGTGGAAAAAAAGGACGTCAATTTTGCTTCGTTGCAGCATTGCACGACCGCACAATTGTCAGTTAAATAGACGCAGTGCCGAATCGCAAAAAATGGCCCAGTCATTCAGCAGCAAAATCTTCCGGGGCTGAAGTGGTTAATCATCAACCATGTGACTTGCTAAATGTTGTACCTTTATTAAATGTAACCATATTGCTACACTTAGAGGCACCTCTGTTCTGTTTTATACTCAGTTGTGACATGACGCTACTTGTATATCAAGTCAAAATTTATTCAAAAATGTTGCTTGTCTTGCAAAACCCTCTCAAACCAAGTTACTCTCAAACCAAGGTTTTACTGTATAATAAATATAATAAAAGTAACAAGGGACAGTCATTAGAAAGGAAAGAGGACAAACCACTGAAGGTACAAGTTAAAAACCTGCAAATGTGAAGTGTCAAAGCTTTACCTGTCAGGAATTCCTGAGATTTGGCCAGCAAAGAAAATTTTTGCAGCCTGTGGCCTACACTTCACACCTGCAAGCAGGTTGGAAATGTGTGCGCAGTTAGTTTCTCAGCAGCCGGCCCAAGCTGGGGAAATGGTTAAACCTTTTCGTCTCAGTTCAGAGGCTTTTGGTTTTGGTGGGCCCACCTGTTTTATAAAGAGAGGACAGCTAAGATCAAGGGAGCCGGAGAATTGGACATGGGTTTTGGTGGATAGTAGACTCCTAGATTGTGGCACTGAAGAGACTGGGAGTCACGGACAGCATCCAAGCCATGGACATTGCCATTATGGACTCTCACCTCATGAATGTATGCATGGGCCACTACATTATCTTAGTTAGGATTAGGGAAAAGATGTTATTCATTATGTACTGTCGTGTAGCATATTAACAGTAAAGTTGCATTAACAATCTGAGGTGGTGCATGTTGGTTCTGACATACTCCAAAAGAACCAGGGTCTGTATTTGCAGTATGGGTTATGAAGCAATACTAGTACAAGAAATGCATATTCTTTTATTAAAAACATAGTAAGTTTAAATGCAGCTCAGCTTTAAGCCAGTTGTGTGGCAACAGCTTTTCTTGGTGCAGGGATAATCCAAATCACATGATTCCAATAGTCCTATGTACATCGAAAACAATATCCAACAGTCAGCCCATTCAGAGTTCTGAAGCCAGGAGTTGTAAAAACTGTGTTTCCCAGCTTCATAAAACCATTATAAAACCAATGTATCTAGAAACCCACAAGCAGAAGCCAGTGGGTGAAGGAGGAGGAGGTGGGACTTTATATGAAGCCAATGGTTTGCAAGCCGACACAAACGGTGGGTCAATAAAATTCTTTATTTGCATATTCATACAAACAATGGTATCAGACAATATCAATATAACACTTGGTAAAATGTTAACAATGATAACCAGAGATCAACATAAGGACCATTAGTATAGTTATCAAGGATATACAAGATATAAAGGTAACATGGGTAATAACATGGGTATGAGCAATGTTCTTGGAGATAGACCAGGGATCACCAGGTGTCAGAATGCGTAAATAGTTAAAACAAGATAATGCCTGCCTGATAGCTGGCCTCAATTTCCTGTTAAGGGGTAAAACTCTGTAAGGCATGGGTTGGGACAATAAGGTACAACCGGTAGCTCGACGCGTTTCGTGGTTCAAGACCACTCATCAGGAGCAGACATGTCATGTTTCTGGAAATAAAATAATAATAATATCAAGGGCCAAGGTAACAATGGGTACAGAGGGCCAAATAATCCCCCAAAAATAGAGAAGTACTCACGACAACCATGGGTAGATGGTGAATGGCCAGGTACGGCAACCACCCGGGACTAATGCCGGGCCGGGAGCTGAGGCGGGCCCCCCCCGCCGCGGCGACCAAAACAGGTAAACCCCCCCAGGGCGATGCAGAGCCACGAGGCACCCTAGAGTTGAGAGTGAAAGATGAGTGAAAATTTTCACTCATCTTTCACTCTCAACTCTAGGGTGCCTCGTGGCTCTGCATCGCCCTGGGGGGGTTTACCTGTTTTGGTCGCCGCGGCGGGGGGGGCCCGCCTCAGCTCCCGGCCCGGCATTAACCCCCCATCTACAATGAACGGCTCAGTTAGTCACAAAGCGGTACAAAGAACAAAACATGGTAGGGGGTGGGTGCTGTGTCCTGCAATGAACTCAGTAAAAGTGAGTAGAAAAAAATAATTTTCTCTTGCATTCATTGATGGACATAGCTCGATATCATTCTTGTCTATAGGGATGTCCCAAAGCATTGCATCAACGAGGGGTGGGTAACCAGGAGTAAAAAGTCACAATCCAAAAGAGAATACTTCAGAAGAGGAACAAGGAACCTCAAACAGCCACCTGTAATACTTTGCAGCCAAAACATTCATTCAAAGATGCCCAAACATCGACTTTGGAAAACATAGTAAAAGTATGAACAGACAACCAGGTAGCCACCTTGCAAACTTAAGACAGAGAGCTGAAAATCACGCTCCTGGTGGAGTGTGCTGTGATGGAAAGGGGAGAAGTCTGACCCTTTATGACATAGGCCTGGACAACAATCTAACTGATCCGCCACAAAAATAGTGGCAGAAGAGGTTGCCATTCCAAAGAGAGAGTTTGACCTATGAAAAGAGGCTGTAGCAGACAGATACGCATACAACCCAAACCACATCCGAAGACTCAAGCACAACTTCGGATGTGAAGGGCACAGACACAGGGACAGAAGGACAATAACCTCACTTAGATTAAAATCGGACACCACCTTTGGTAAGAAGGAGGGACACAGATGGACAACCACGTTATCCTTGCATGAGACCAAGAAGGGAACCTACAAGACAAGGCCGCCAGCTCTAAAACACGGTGAACAGAGGCCAAAGCCACCAAAAAGCGACCCTCTGGGAGAGAATCACCAAGGGACGATCCTTAATATTCTCAAATGGAGGTTTTGTAGAACTGAAAGAACAAAAGTTCAGGTCCCATGGCAGCAATGGAGATTACACCTGAGGAGCCACATGCCTGACACCTTAAATAAAAGTGCGATTTAAGGAGTGAGTGGCCAGAGGATGTTGAAACAAAAACACAAGAACCAAAACTTGGTTCTTAATGGTACTCAGGGCCAGTTTCTGAACAACGCCTTGTTGGAAAAAAGACAAAATTCAATAGCACCAAAAATGTGCATGGATGAAAACATGCAGCTTTGCACCACGAAAAGTATGATGGAAAATTTTCTTAGAGGTGGATTTACATACCTTCATCATGGTAGAATAACGGAGGCCAACTACCACCAGTCTCTTAGAACCTGGCTTCCAAGAGACTGGATGTTAAAGCCAGCGATGGCAAGGCAGGGTGGAAGTTTGGTCCTAGGGGAAAGAGATCCTCTCGCAGGGGGAAGACTCCAAAAGGGGCATGTGTGACCAGACATACGAAATTAGCATACCAGGGTCGATGAGGCTAATCCAGAGCCACCAGGGACAAGAATTTCCTCCAGCCTCTGTCCGTCGCAATAGAAAAAAGATAGGGATAGGGTGTCCTTTTGTAGAACCCATGTGTGAAACTGAGCATATGGGGCTACCTTGAAGGTAGAGACCATGAGACCCAGGACCTTCATGCAGAACTGCAGAGAGGACCACCTGCGGGACATTAACAACTGAACAACAGTCCAGAGTTTCCGAAGCAAGTCCAGACAAAGAATTACCTTGGCCCACGCTCAATCCAGAGGCAGACCCAAGCATTCCAGCCACCTGGTCGGAACCAGAGTGAATCCAGACAAAATCTTGCAGAGTGCAAATGTCCCATTGTCCATCAGGGGAGAGTGAGATTCCTCCTGAAAGGAGAGATCATCCAGATTAGCCTACTATGGCTATCCCCCATTGTTTTAGAGATGCAAGGACCAGAGCCAGCCCCTGGGTGAACACCCAGGGGCAGAGGCTAGACCAAAGGGGATAGTGAAGAATTGATAATGAGCATCCCCTATTGCAAGGTGCAGAAAATGATTGGTGCCACAGATAGGAATATATAAATACTCATCTGTGTTTCTGGACCATGTCAGTTATTAGCCATTGTGAATAATTTGGCACTATGTCTATACTATCCTTATTAAGGGCAGGGACTGGAGCATAACACCCTGAAGAAGCAGGTCGGGCACAGCAATGCAAAGATTTTGTAGATGAGACAGAGATAGGGATTGGAAGGAAAGAATTCTATTTTGCACAAGGATGATTTCAGTTGGTGAACCCAGATGTCAGAAAACAGGGAAATCCATGCATCTGCAGTCAAACAAAGATGACCTTCCACCCTAGTGTAAACAGCTGGGGCCAAATCTGCCTGCAGTGAAAGGCCAGTCCATGGGCTTATTGGACTTGTGAGGCCAGATGTGCTTTGGGCCACTAGAGGGAACCTAGAAGGACTTGGAGCCCTAGTCCCTTTTTTTCTGGCTGAGGTTCCAAGGGAACAAAGAGGACATTTGAAGAGTCCTTGTTTGTGCTGCAGCTCCTTCCCCTTCTGAAATTGTTAAAGAAAAGTGCTTGTATCCTCCAGGAGGGTCTAGAAAATGTCAGCCAGCATTGCACCAAAGACACGGACATCCTGGAGGAGCAACTCCTTCAGGGCCCACTTGAAGTTTAGTCCACTGACCAGCACTTAGGCCAGATACCCAGCACAAGACAAATGATGAGACAAAGAGCATTGAAAGCAATGGGGCTGCATCCAGGGATACATCACACATCTACGTAGGGCCTTGGACAAGGTGGTCCACTAGCACCACGCATACTTGAGATACTGACAATACCTAGGCCCTGGGATGCCAAAGCCATAGCTATAACCTGGCAAAGAGCCAAACTAGCTACAGTGACTATAGATTGTGTGATCATTTTCACTGACCTGTCAGCAGGATCCTAGGGAGAGGCAGAAACCTCCACCGGGATCAAAGTCACCTTGCTCAGCCAAGAAACTGGAGGATCTGTAATTTGGGGAGAAGTCCACTTTTCAAGCAAAGTCTCCCCAAAAGATAATGACGTGGCGCTACAATGTAAAGGAACGGACTGTATGGGACCTAGTCCCAGCAAGGAACTAGATCCTCATTCCCACACTAAGAAGAAAAAAAGCTGAACTGCCTATCGCAGATGGGGGGTTTGGCTACCAATTAGAGGTGCCTATAAGCTTTTTTCTGCCTAGTGTCCTACTCCTGAAGGGGGCGCTATAACCCTACAGTCAAGAATGGTATTGACCTGTGTCCTTCAATAAATGCAAGAAAAAATATGTTTTACATTTTTAATAAAAATATATTCCTATTTAACTCTTTACTAAACCCTTAGTTAACCATAATAAGTTATAATTACCGTATTTCTCGGCGTATAACACGCACTTTTTTCCCCTTAAAATCAGGGGAAAGTCGCAGGTGCGTGTTATATGCCGATCCCATGCGATCCCGAGCTGCACAACTCAAAAATCGCCGACCGCGATTTGAAAATGGCGCCGCCGGCGCCGAAATACACAGAGCCGGTCCTCGGCTCTTTCCGGCGGCTCTCGTTCACTTTCGGCTCCGCTAGTAGTCCCGAGCGGAGCTATCCAAACCTACTCGGCTAGGTTCGGATAGCTCCGCTCGGGACTACGAGCGGAGCCGAAAGTGAACGAGAGCCGCCGGAAAGAGCCGAGGACCGGCTCTGTGTATTTCGGCGCCGGCGGCGCCATTTTCAAATCGCGGTCGGCGATTTTGAAGACAGGGGATCGAAGGCTGCACTGGGGAAGGCTGCACTGGGCGAGGCTGCACTGGGGGAGGCTGCACTGGGGGAGGCTGCACTGGGGGAGGCTGCACTGGGGGAGGCTGCACTGGGGAAGGCTGCACTGGGGAAGGCTGCACTGGGGAAGGCTGCACTGACATGGCTGCACTGACAAGGCTGCACTGACATGGCTGCACTGACAAGGCTGCACTGACAAGGCTGCACTGACAAGGCTGCACTGGGGAAGGCTGCACTGACAAGGCTGCACTGACATGGCTGCACTGACAAGGCTGCACTGGGGAAGGCTGCACTGACAAGGCTGCACTGGGGCAAGGCTGCACTGAGAATGCTGCAATGATGGGCATTTAAATGTAAGTTTTTTTCCCTTCAATTTCCCTCCTAAAAGTTTTTTTTCCTTAAAATTCCCTCCTAAATTGGGGTGCGTGTTATACACCGGTGCGTGTTATACGCCGATAAATACGGTTCCATTTTCCCCTTCTCACTAAATCTCTTCGCAAATTCACATCTGAGAAATCAGTTTATGTGTAAATATCCGATATTAAGTGCTTTTGAATCTTTTGGACTTACAGAGTTTTGACAGATATCAAAATGTAACATGCTATCATTTTTTTCACTAAACTGACCACAGCCAAAGTTCAGCTGTCAAGGTTTCTTTTAATTTCTCTAAGAACATTTCATTATATTTTCTTAAGCAAAAGAAATTTTACACCTTTCATTTGAAGCAGATAATTAAACTATCTGTGGTTAAAGCTGCATGAACGTATGAAGCCGACTGTTCACAACAGGATTGAAGACATGCTCCATTTTTAGAATCTTTCCACACAACATTCCCTGATGAATTAAACAGTTGAAATGCTTTAATGTTGCCTTATTGTGCATATTCTTCAGTCTGTCCAAAAATCTTCCAACAAGGCTGCTTCTCAGTCTATCAGAACAGGAGTGTTATCTGTGGCCACACAAATAAACCTAGACAGGGGCAAATTGTGGGTGCAGAGAATGTTTTTCCACTTGCCAAATATGTCAAGGCCAGTTGTAAACCCATTCATTGAAATAAAATCCAGAAGATCCAGCAGTTCTTTAGTAACATTTTGATGTTGGTCATATGAAATGAAGACAATGTTAAACAATGACCAGTCTGTACTCTTGAATATGTGGTAATCTTAGAGGACACAGTACTTACATGCCTTGAGATATCCTTTGACAAGAAATATATACTTTCAGCAACAGTGTTCTTGCAGAAGTTGATATTCTGAAAGGCTAACACTTTCTGTGAAATCACAATTTTAACAGCTTTATATAGCAATTTTTTTCTAAATTTCAGCTCCCCTATGTACCAATATAGCATTAATGTACTTATTTTTAAAGAAAAAAACAGCATTCCATTAATTCCACACAGGCTTACCTCACACTCTTCATAGCTGTTAAAAAACACTGCTTGATAACTTCAGCATTACTTCCTGGACAGACTTAGGTCATGACACAGGAAGGAGTTTACCAGGTGATCTCATTAGCACATACTCTGCATCATCTACCCTCAGCTGGTCAGCTCCTTCCTGTGTCATAACCTAAGGTCTGTCCAGGAAGTAAGACAGAAGTAATTGAGCATTGTTTTTTAAACAACTATGAAGAGCTGTGAAGAATGATTGGTTGAAGCATACATGCTTATTACTGAACATACCAAGACCTGAGTGCTTCTTGGCTTTGGCTAATGGATAGAAATATGACTAAGATCAGGGCCATCTTTAAGGCAGGGCAAAAGGGGCAGCTGTCCTAGGCCCTATCATTGTTGTGGGGCCCAAAACAGTTGCCACATACTTGCCAACTATCCCTGTTTCAATTCCCTTGTCCCTTGATTAGTCCCGTGCGGTGTCCTGATATCTCAGTGTGAAGTTTTGTTACTAATGCTGCCCAGCTCTGCCCTATTGCCGTGTACAAATGACTCATCTGCAGACCCATGTACATAACCTGAATTGATATGTAAATAGTGGCTGCATTAATATGTAAATAGCGGCGGCCCGGCGGCATTGATATGTAAATAGAGGCGGCATTCATATGTATATCATGCCCCCCCTGAGGAGATATCCACCATCACTTCTGCTGAATGCTGCCCACTGGTGAGTTAAAGGGCTTGAAAAATCCTGCCTGCAAATGTGGCCATTAAGCCAATGGAATTGGAATTGGAACCCTTTTTCAAAATAACATGGTGCCACAGCACCCTAAATTTTGGTGCATATGAATACACACATCTCAGCAGATGCGTGAGAGTGTCATTAACAATTAATTGCACTGCTGTGTATCTGTTAAAGGACAGCACATTTCTGTGGTGTCAGGAAAATGATTTTGCATGCATTCCCGACACAAAGAAATGTGAACGCAGGTTAAATGTCTCAGTTACATTGGTGGTCAGTGTAAATCTTCTCATTACATTGGGGCTTGGTGTACAATCCTTTCATTCACACTAGTGGCCAGTGTGAAGGTCCCCCTTACATTGGTGGTCAGTGTAAATTCTTCCTTACATTGGTGGTTACTGTGAATGCTCCTATTACATTGGTGGTCAGTGTAAATCCCAATTACATGGGTGGCCTGTGTAAAAACTCCTCTTTATATTGGTAATTGGTAAACAAAAAAAACTTGCATTTGTGGTCAGTTTCAAATCCACCCTTACACTGGTTGTCCATGTAGAAGCCCCCTTTAAATTGGTGGTGAGTATAAATCTCCCTTACATTGGTGGCCAGAGTAGAAATCCCCCTTTATTGGTTGTTGATGTAAAATCCCCCATTACATTGGTTGTCAGTGTAATTTATTTATTACATTGGTGATCAGTGTAAATCCCCCTTTACATTAGTGATCAGTGTAAATCCCCATTTTCCTTTACATTTTTGTAAGTGCAGAATTGCTCTTACACTAGTGGTCAGTGTAAATCCCCTTTACATTGGTGGTCAGTGTGAATCCCCCTTTACATTGGTGGTCATTGTAAATCCCCCTTTACATTGGTGATCAGTGTAAATCCCCCTTTACATTGGTGGTCAATGTAGAAGTGTCACCTTACATTGGTGGTCAGTACAAATCTTCTCGTCAATGGTTGTCAGTGTATATTCCCCTTACATGGAGGTCATTGTATATTCCCTCTTACACTGGTGGTTGGTGGAAATGCTCTTATTCCATTGGTGTCAGTGTAGAAATCCCTCTTTATATTGGTGGGTAGCAAAAATTACCCATTACATGGTGATCAATGCAAATCCCCCCTTACGCTGGTGGTCAGTGCAAATCGCCCCTTACATTGGTGGTCAGTGTAAATCCCCCCTAGCGTTGGTGGTCATTGTAAATTCCCTATTACATTGGTGGTCAGTGTAGAATCCACCACTATATACTTGCCAAAGATTTCCAGCATTGCTTCTACATGATTCAGAATTTGCCACAGTGTACTGCCTCCTAACCAATCCCATCCCCCACCACTGCCACTGATCCCGTCAACCCCCCAGCATTGCCCCTGTTAAGAACCCCCCTCCCCCAGCATTGCCACTGATCCCAGGAGTCCCAGGATCCCTAGGAGTTTTCTGTCTATTGAGGGGGCCCGCTCTCCTCCACAGTCCATGGTGTGCAGGCAGTGAGGAGATGATGTGCTGTAACCTTTAGCAACCAATCAGTGAGCAGTAATGATGTGCACTAACTTCTTGCAACCAATTATTGAGCAGTAAGGATATGTAGTAACCTCTAGCAACCAATCAGTAAGCAGTAATAATGTGCAGTAACCTCTAGCAACCAATTAGTGAGTGGTAAGGGTGTTCAGTAACCTCCAGCAACCAATCAGTGAGCAGTATTGTTGTATAGTAATCTCTAGCAACCAATCAACAAGCAGAAGTCATGTGTTGTAACCTAAAGCAATTAATCAGTGAGTCAAAATGTGTGCTGTAACCTCTAGCAGCCAGTCAGTGAGCAGCATTGATACACTGTAACCTCTGGCAACCAATCGCAATCGCTGCCTGATCTGATTCAGTAAACTGCTATTTTTTGTATGTCTCAGAGCAGGTGGAGAATGAAATTGCATGTAAGGGGGGGAGGGTCTAATCAATATTAAAGACGGCCCTGCTGAGAATAATGTGTTAACAGCCATGCACACATTTTTCAACATGTTGAAAATCTCTACTTGCAATGACATCCATTAATGGTTACTACTAATATTACAATACATTAATACCTCGGATTGCGAGTAACGCGGTTTACGAGCGTATCGCAATACGAGCTATTATTTTTTTTTAAATCCTGACTTGGTTTACGAGTGTTGTCTCACAAAATGAGCAGGATTCAAGCCTCTGGGGTGTGCAGTACCGCATTTGACCAGAGGTGCAGGGGGTGCCGGTGACACTCGGAGCCATTCGGAGCCGTTTTGAGCCATTCAAAGCCGCTCAGAAACACTCAGAAACACTCCGTTCCCGAGTGTCTGTGAGCCTCTACGAGTCCATCTGAGCGGCTCCGAGTGATCTCCGAGTGTGTCCGAATGTCTCCGGCGCCCCCCTCCCACCTCTGGTTACATGCGATACTGCATACACTAGCAGTGCCACTGGAACGGATTATCTGAGTTTCCATTATTTCCTATGGGGAAACTCGCTTTGATATATGAGTGCTTTGGATTACACGCATTCTTCTAGAATGAATTATGCTCGTAATCCAAGGTACCACTGTACTGTTTACCGTTATCAGCTAGCAATTATTCAGTGAAAAGGTATTCTTCCCTCTGACCTGAATTTCTTTGCACAAAAATGTCTGGTGGTCAAAATAGGCTGTCAAATTTGCAGCAGGATTGGGGTATATGAAACAATCTGTAGTGATGCTGGCAGGGGTGGACTGACAACACTCAGGGCCCTGGACTGAATAAAGCAAGGGCCCCCTGTCAGGCCACACCCATGAACCACCCTTGCTCTGCCCAAGACCAGGTCCTGACCCCGCCCCTACATTTTGTACTAGGTACAACTTCTAACAACTTCTACCTTTTTTTAATGGGACCTGGAGGGGGGTCTCTCTCTAACAATGTCCTTTCGACAGTGTGTTAAAAAGCGTCCCCTCCAGGTCCTATTAAAGTCTACAACAGAGTCTAATGGGACCTCGAGGGGGGATCTCTCACTAACAGTGTCCATTAGAGACTACAAAGGAGTCTAATGAAACCTGGAGGGGGGTCTCTCTAAAAGAGGCCCTTTCAGTGTCCATTATAGAGTCTGTTAGAAAGGGTCTCCTCCAGGTCCCATTAGAGACAACAAAGGAGTAAAATGGAACCTGGAGGGGGGTCTCTTTCTAACAGAGTGAACAGTGAGGGAGGGAGGACGGTAGAACTAGAAGGTTTGCAGCAGGCCCAGTGTGCAGAGGTGCACAGTGCAACACGTAATGATGTCACTAGCGTGTGTGGGTCCTCTCTGTGTCCATTTGAGAGTCAATGTTAGAGGGCTTTCACACCGAGCCGTAGGGGGCGTCGGCGGTGAAGCAGCGCTATTTTTAGCGCTGCTTACCGTCGTTTTAGCGGTGCTGTTCGGCCGCTTAAAAAAACATTAAAACCGCCCGCTAGCGGCCAAAAAGGGGTTAAATCCTCCCACAAAACCCCGAAACCCTGCCGGAGCGGCGTTTTGACGGCGGTATCGCAGCGCTGCCCCATTGATTCCAATGAAGAGCAGTGGTGGAGGAGCGGTAAACACACCACTCCTTCACCGCTCCAAAGAAGCTGCTGGCAGGACTTTTCCTGATGTCCTGCCAGCGCACCGCTCCAGTGTGAAAGCCCTTGGGCTTTCACACTGGAGACAATGGAGCAGCTGTTTGAGGGCGGATTGCAGGCGCTATTTTTAACGCTACAGCGCCTGCAAAACGCTCTCAGTGTGAAAGGGGTCTTAGAAAGAGCCCCCTTCAACGCAGCCTCATCAGTGCCCAACAATGCAGCCTGATCAATACCCATCAATGCAGCTTCACCAGTGCCCATTAATGCAGCTTCACCAGTGCCTATCAATGTAGCTTCACCGGTGCTTATCAAGGCAGCCTCACCAGTGCCCATCAGTGCACCCTGATCAATGCCCATAAATGCAGCCTCACCAGTGCCCATCAGCGCAACCTCATCAGTGCCCATCAATGCAACCTCACCAGTGCCAAACAATGCAGCCTGATCAATGTCCATCAATGCAGCCTGATCAGTGCCCATCAATGCACCCTCACCAGTGCCCATCAACGCAGCCTGATCAGTGTCCATCCATACAGCCTCACCAGTGCCCATCAGTGCAGCCTGATCAATGCCCATCAATGCAGCTTCACCAGTGCCCATCAAGGCAGCTTCACCAGTGCCCATCAAGGCAGCTTCACCAGTGCCCATCAATGTAACCTCACCAGCGCCCAACAGTGCAGCCTGATCAATGCCCATCAATGCAGTCTGATCAGTGCCCATCAATGCAGCCTCACCAGTGCCCATCAATGCAGCCTGATCAGTGTCCATCAATACAGCCTCACCAGTGCCCATCAATACAGCCTCACCAGTGCCCATCAATGCAGCCTAAACAGTGTCCATCAATACAGCCTCACCAGTGCCCATCAATGCAGCCTGATCAATGCCCATCAATGCAGCTTCACCAGTGCCATCAATGCAGCCTCACCAGTGCTCATCAATACAGCCTCACCAGTGCTCATCAATACAGCCTCACCAGTGCCCATCAGCGCAGCCTCATCAGTGCCCATCAGTGCAGCCTCATCAGTGTCAATCAATGCAGCCTCACCAGTGCCCATTAATGCAGCCTTACCATTGTCCATCAATGTCGGGTTCAGGATTGCGCTACGTAAAGAAGACAGGGTTCAGGATTGCACTACGTACAGTGGACAGGGTTCAGGATTGCGCTATGTACAGAGGACAGGGTTCAGGTTTGCGCTATGTACAGAGAACAGGGTCCAGAATTGCGCTACGTACAGAGGACAGGGTTCAGGATTTCGCTACGTACAGAGGACAGGAGTGCATTATAATCAGAGTGCAGGGTTGATGATTGTGCTATGTACAGAGCGCAGGTGTGCATATCTCACAGAACACCCCCCCTCCCAAGTGCAGAGTGCCTCTCTCCTTCTTTCCCAGTACAGAACTCTTCTTCCTGTCTAGGACACAGCACTCCACTGCCCCACAGGAAAGAATGGACTAAATGGACTAACTTACATGTCAGGCTGCTGCCGCGGGCTTCCTGTAAAGCTGCGGGCTCGACGATAGAGCTATGTGCCCACCCCGCCCCCTCCTCTGTTACATAGGCAGGGATAGCAGGGAAGGTTTTCAGTGTGCCGCCGGGATCGCTGTCGCTTATAAAACACAGAAGCCGGGCTTCTGTGTTTTATAAGTGACTGCAGTGTGCTGCAATGCAAGGGGCCAATGCTGGAGGTTTCCGGCTGAAAAAGAAATCAGTGATTACTGCATTACAAAATTAAAGCTGCCGGCTGGCCGGGCCCCCTACATCGGCGTCACTAGGTGCCATCCCCGCCTCTCCGCTCCACCTCTATCTGTGATACATGTGCAGCCTCTCACGGGCCCTCTACTGACCCCGGGCCCTCGGACCATGGTCCGCCCCTGGATGCTGGCTTCCCAAAAGTATATTAAAAGGACATCATGACAATAATAAATAATATATACCAGCCACAATTTAAAGAAAAGCAGAACATACAGTATAAGCAGCCCCTCTGAACTGAGTTTCTGTGCACAAAAATTATCATTTCTGATGGTGTAATTAGGTTGTCAATTTTGGGGTAGGATGATTTGTGTTGTAATGCACTGAGTTTTAAAAAATTATCATGTGGGCCTTGCCTGCATGGGGTGCATTGACAGTGCATTTAACATGAATGTACGGTATGTGCATAACACAACAACACACTGCAAACTGTGAATTTAGCATGAAATATTTCCTGAACCTTTAACTTGCGCAGGAATACAGTATGTAAAGTAATGCATGTACTGCAATAAGGGAATGGTTTGTTATGCAGAGCACATTTGACATTAAAAATCACCAAAAAAATCATAAACAAGGGGAGAATGATAGGAAGTAGGTAATAAGGGTTGCTTATGGTTAACTAAGGATTAATAAGGCGTTAAATAGGAACACTTACCATGAGTAATATTTTTTTTTCCAATATTCTTTTATTGAAAATGTTTCTTTTAACATATAAAGAGTAATGCCCCGTACACACGGTCGGATTTTCCGATGGAAAATGTCCGATCGGAGCGTGTTGTCAGAAATTCCGACCGTGTGTGGGCTCCATCGGACATTTTCCATCGGATTTTCCGACACACAAAGTTGGACAGCAGGAGCTAAAATTTTCCGACAACAAAATCCGTTGTCGGAAATTCCGATCGTGTGTACACAAATCCGACGGACAAAGTGCCACGCATGCTCAGAATAAATAAAGAGATGAAAGCTATTGGCCACTGCCCCGTTTATAATCCCGACATACGTGTTTTACGTCACCGCGTTTAGAACGATCGGATTTTCCGACAACTTTGTGCGACCGTGTGTAGACAAAACAAGTTTGAGCCATCATCCGTCGGAAAAAATCCTAGGATTTTGTTGTCGGAATGTCCGAACAAAGTCCGGCCGTGTGTACGCCCTGTAAAACAGTGTAAATGAAATTGAAGCGGGTAGGGCCCGCTTCCTTTGTAATGTGAATACATGAGAATATATGTGTACATATAAGAAGAGTCGGAACAGGTTGTATTGTACTTTTCAACAATAAGAAATGTAGGGTCAAAAATGCCATTAACCGACCACTCAGGGGGGTACCCTGAGAAGGGGGGGGTGGGATGTTTCATGTAACTGTTGAAGCTACAAGGAAGTTCCCACAGTCCAAGGGTGGGTTTCTGGGAATTCATAGGTAAAGATTGTTATACAGTGGGGCAAAAAAGTATTTAGTCAGCCACCAATTGTGAAAATTCTCCCACCTAAAAAGATGAGAGAGGCCTGTAATTTTTATCATAGGTATACTTCAACTATGAGAGACAAAATGTGGAAACAAATCCAGACAATCACATTGTCTGATTTTTGAAAGAATTTATTTGCAAATTATGGTGGAAAAGAAGTACCGGTATTTTGTCAATATCAAAAGTTCATCTCAATACTTTGTTATACTGTATATCCTTTGAGGGCAATGACAGAGGTCAAACGTTTTCTGTAAGTCTTCACAAGGTTGTCACTAGGGATGAGCTTCGTGTTCGAGTCGAACCCATGTTCGACTCGAACATCGGCTGTTCGACCGTCCGTCGAATTGCGAACGTTATGGGCCGTTCGCGCCAAATTCGTGTGGCGCGTCACGGCCCATAATTCACTGCGGCATCGCAGTGCATTGCTGGCTGATGATTGGCCAAGCATGCACTATGACCCGCATGCTTGGCCAATCACAGCGCCGTCAGTAGAGAGAGCTGTAATTGGCCAAAGCCAGGGTGGCTTTGGCCAATTATGGCTCAGGGGATTTAGTACACGCCCCACACTATATAAGGCCGCCTGCACGGCGGCCCTGTGTAGTGTGTTCCGGTGTGCTGATAGAGAGAGAGACAGACAGTGTCATTTGATTTGAGAGCTAGATTAGGCTAGATCTGTTCCTGCTCTTTACATTTAGTGCAGTGCGTCCTGCTCACAGTGTTCAGCTAGATCTGTTCCTGCTCTTTACATTTAGTGCAGTGCGTCCTGCTCACAGTGTTCAGCTAGATCCGTTCCTGCTATTTACATTTAGTGCAGTGCGTCCTGCTCACAGTGTTCAGCTAGATCCGTTCCTGCTATTTACATTTAGTGCAGTGCGTCCTGCTCACAGTGTTCAGCTAGATCCGTTCCTGCTATTTACATTTAGTGCAGTCAGTGCGTCCTGCTCACAGTGTTCAGCTAGATCCGTTCCTGCTATTTACATTTAGTGCAGTCAGTGCGTCCTGCTCACAGTGTTCAGCTAGATCCGTTCCTGCTATTTACATTTAGTGCAGTGTGTCCTGCTCACAGTGTTCAGCTAGATCCGTTCCTGCTATTTACATTTAGTGCAGTGCGTCCTGCTCACAGTGTTCAGCTAGATCCGTTCCTGCTATTTACATTTAGTGCAGTGCGTCCTGCTCACAGTGTTCAGCTAGATCCGTTCCTGCTATTTACATTTAGTGCAGTCAGTGCGTCCTGCTCACAGTGTTCAGCTAGATCCGTTCCTGCTATTTACATTTAGTGCAGTCAGTGCGTCCTGCTCACAGTGTTCAGCTAGATCCGTTCCTGCTATTTACATTTAGTGCAGTGCGTCCTGCTCACAGTGTTCAGCTAGATCCGTTCCTGCTATTTACATTTAGTGCAGTGCGTCCTGCTCACAGTGTTCAGCTAGATCCGTTCCTGCTATTTACATTTAGTGCAGTGCGTCCTGCTCACAGTGTTCAGCTAGATCCGTTCCTGCTATTTACATTTAGTGCAGTCAGTGCGTCCTGCTCACAGTGTTCAGCTAGATCCGTTCCTGCTATTTACATTTAGTGCAGTGCGTCCTGCTCACAGTGTTCAGCTAGATCCGTTCCTGCTATTTACATTTAGTGCAGTGCGTCCTGCTCACAGTGTTCAGCTAGATCCGTTCCTGCTATTTACATTTAGTGCAGTCAGTGCGTCCTGCTCACAGTGTTCAGCTAGATCCGTTCCTGCTATTTACATTTAGTGCAGTGCGTCCTGCTCACAGTGTTCAGCTAGATCTGTTCCTGCTATTTACATTTAGTGCAGTGCGTCCTGCTCACAGTGTTCAGCTAGATCCGTTCCTGCTATTTACATTTAGTGCAGTCAGTGCGTCCTGCTCACAGTGTTCAGCTAGATCCGTTCCTGCTATTTACATTTAGTGCAGTGCGTCCTGCTCACAGTGTTCAGCTAGATCCGTTCCTGTTATCTTCCTACTGACAGGCAGGCTTGTCTGGTTACAGTATATAAAGCTACCTGAAGAAAATTACAGGTGTTCTATCCCAGCTTAGTGCAGCTACAGGCCATTAGTATGTCTGGAAGGCCAAGAAGGAGAGGCAGACAGTCACAAGCCAATAAGAGAGGGCAAGCAGGCTCTGTGTCTAGTGCTGGTCGTGGAGACGGTGCATCCTCATCAGCACGTGGCCATGGGACACGCTTGGCCTTTTTTTCGGCAGCTGGCCGTGTTGAGCCGCAACATGCAGAAAACTTGGTCGAGTGGATGACCAAGCCGTCCTCATCCTCCTCATCCTCTCTCACCCATGCCCAGGGTGCTTTGTCTGGCAAAGCAGCGGCCTCTTCCCTCAGCTCAATGTCATCAGTGACTCCTTCCCTAGCTCCACCATGTCCTCATGAGGATTCCCTCGAACTGTTTGACCACAGTGTTGGGTACATGCTCCAGGAGGATGCCCAGCGTTTGGAAGGCTCTGATGATGATACTGAGCTCGATGAAGGCAGTAACATGAGCACAGACAGAGGGGGTGCCCAAGAAGGACAGCAATCTGGCAGTCATGCTCCCCCTGCTGCAGCATACTGCCAGGTTTGCTCCAGTGATGAGGAGGGAGGGGATGATGAGGTCACTGACTCAACGTGGGTGCCTGATAGGAGAGAGGAGGAGGAGGAGGAGGAGGAGGCGGCACATCACCAACGAGGCAGGATGCCCTCCAGGGGCCAGCCTAAGGGCAGCACATTGACTGCATCACACCCCAAAGCTCCACATGTGCAGGGCGCTGCAGTCTCTGCGCGTTATTCAAAAAGTTCTTTGGTGTGGGCCTTTTTTGAGACGAGTGCATCAGATCGCACCGCTGCTATTTGCAACATATGTCTCAAGCGTATCTCGCGTGGCCAAAACATCTCCCGCTTGGGTACCACATGCTTGACCAGACATATGTTGACCTGCCATGCAGTTCGTTGGCAAGCATATCTAAAAGACCCACACCAAAGAACAAAGAGGATCTCTCCTTGCTCCTCATCAGCTGAGATTTCCAACCCCACTAGACCTTCAGTCCTCTCTGAGACCTGCAGTGAGAGGAATGAAGGTGTAGAATTAGGTGTGTCACAGCCAAGTACTTGTGGGCAATCTGCTTTTGGTACACCGACGCCAGATTGTACCAGGCAAATTTCCCTGCCCCAGCTGCTGCACCGCCGAAAGAAGTTTGCTCCCAGCCATCCACATGCCCAGCGGTTGAATGCTAGCTTGGCAAAATTGCTAGCACTTCAACTGCTGCCTTTTCAGTTGGTAGACTCTGCCCCCTTCCGTGAGTTTGTGGAATGTGCGGTTCCTCAGTGGCAGGTACCCAAACGCCACTTTTTCTCACGGAAGGTGATTCCAGCTCTCTACCGGCATGTGGAAGGCAATGTCCATGCCTCGCTGGACAGGGCGGTCAGCGGTAAGGTGCATATTACCGCTGACTCATGGTCCAGCAGGCATGGACAGGGACGTTACTTAAGTTTCACGGTGCATTGGGTGACTCTGCTGGCAGCTGGGAAGGATGCAGGACAAGGTGCAGTAGTGTTGGAGGTTGTTCCGCCACCACGCCTCCAAAATGCTGATTGTGACACACCTCTCTCCTCCACCCCCTCCTCTTCTTCTTCCTCCATGGCCTCTTCCTCGGAACCAGCGGTGCTCCGTAGGCGTTCAAGGGGCTACGCAAGTACGCAGGCCAAAAGATGCCATGCGGTGCTTGAGCTGGTGTGCTTGGGGGACAGGAGCCACACTGGGGCAGAGGTTCTGTCAGCTCTGCAGGGGCAGGTTCAGAGGTGGTTGACGCCACGCCAACTTAAGGCAGGAATGGTGGTTTGCGACAATGGCACCAACCTCCTCTCTGCCCTCCGACAGGGACAACTGACCCATGTGCCCTGTTTGGCTCACGTCCTTAACTTGGTGGTGCAGCGGTTCTTGGGCAGGTACCCGGGCTTACAGGATGTCCTGAGGCAGGCCAGGAAAGTCTGTGTGCATTTCCGCCGGTCATATAATGCCAGTGCTCGGCTGACGGACCTCCAAAAGGAGTTTAACCTGCCCAAGAACCGCCTAATCTGTGACATGCCCACCAGGTGGAACTCGACATTGGCCATGCTGCAGCGGCTGCACACGCAGCAGAGGGCCATAAATGAGTACCTGTGCGACTATGGCACCAGGACAGGGTCAGGGGACCTTGGTTTTTTTTCCCCACGCCAGTGGGCCATGATCAGGGATGCATGCACTGTCCTGTCACCATTCGAGGAGGCCACGAGGATGGTGAGCACTGACAGTGCATGCATCAGTGACACTGTCCCCCTTGTCCACCTGTTGGAGCACACGCTGCGTGGAATAATGGACAGGGCACTTGAGGCAGAACAGAGGCAGGAAGAGGAGGACTTCCTTAGCTCTCAAGGCCCCCTTTATCCAGACAGTGTTCCTGCGTGCCCGCCGATCACACAGGAAGAGGACGAGGAGGAGGAGGAGGAGGAGGAGGAAGATTGTGTCAGTATGGAGGTGGAGCCTGGCACTCAGCATCAGCAGTCTTTAAGGGATCAGTCCCAAGGAACACATGGACTTGTACGTGGCTGGGAGGAGGTGGCTGCGGACGTTGTTGTCCTTAGTGACCCAGAGGACTCCGGACCGAATGCCTCAGCAAACCTACGCTGCATGGCCTCCCTGATCCTGCAAAGCCTGCGTAAGGATCCTCGTATTCGTGGTATCAAGGAGAAGGACCAATACTGGCTGGCAACCCTCCTTGATCCACGTTACAAGGGTAAGGTTGCGGACCTTATCTTGCCATCGCAGAGGGAGCAGAGGATGAAACATCTTCGGGAGGCCTTGCAGAAAGGTCTGTGCAACGCGTTCCCAGAGACTGGGAGGTTACAAACTCCTGTTTCTGGACAACGTGTTGCTGAGGCTTCGGTCAGTCAAAGAAGGAGCGGTGGAGAAGGTGGCCGTCTGACCGATGCGTTCAGACAATTTTTTGGTCCGCAGCCCCAAGGTATGATCGGTTCCAGCAACCATCGCCAGCGTCTGTTTTACATGGTGCAGGAATACCTAGGGGCAAGATCAGACTTGGACACCTTTCCCACCGAAAATCCTCTGGGTTACTGGGTCTTGAGGATGGATCACTGGCCAGAGCTTGCACAGTATGCAATTGAGCTACTGGCCTGTCCTGCATCCAGCGTTCTTTCGGAACGCACATTCAGTGCTGCTGGAGGCGTGGTAACCGATCACAGGGTGCGTCTGTCCACTGACTCGGTCGATCGGCTGACCTTCATAAAAATGAATCAGTCTTGGATCACCACCAGCTACCAAGCACCTGATGCTGATGTAACTGAATAATTTTTTTCAGATCCCTTCAAAGACTGCCTATGCTGATGCTGAGTGACTATCCCTGAGTAATTATCCTCTTCCTCCTCAATCATCACGCTGATAGCTTGTAAGAACATTTTTGGTTCTGGGCGCCACCACCAGTGCCTAAGGCACAATTTTTCAGCCCCTGTATAACAGGGGCGTGTAATTACAATTTTTGATGTAATACTTTGCAGCAGGGCTCGTTCCTGCATTCCAACTAGAGTGTCTGTGAGGGGTTGCAGTGTTGTGGCACCAGCACCAGTGCCTAAGGCCCAATTTTTCTGCCCCTGTCTAACAGGGGCGTGTAATTACAATTTTTGATGCAATACTTTGCAGCAGGGCTCGTTCCTGCGTTCCAACTAGAGTGTCTGTGAGGGGTTGCAGTGTTGTGGCACCAGCACCAGTGCCTAGGGCCTAATTTTTCAGCTCCTGTTCAACAGGGGCATGTAATTACAATTCTTGATCTAATATTTCACAGCAGGGCCCTGTGAGGGCTTACAGTGTTTTGGCCACAGCAACACCTAAGGCCCAAATTTCTGCTGAGTATATAGGGCAGGACCCTACTTTCAAACATCTAACTTACAAACGACTCCTACTTGCAAACGGAAGGAGACAACAGGAAGTGAGATGAAATCTACCCCTAGGAAGGGAAATTCTCTCATGTAAGAGTTAATATGGGAAAACAATTTCTCCTTTCCACTGATGCTTTCCAATCCTTGTTCCACAAAAAAACCCAAATTTTCAAAAAACATTTTTCATTGGGACAAAAAAGTGAGGTGAAATCTTCTGAAGAGGAGGAAAGACGCAAAACAAATGTCACAGGGGTGATAACCCTTCCCTATGTTTTCCAAAAAGCTTAGAAAAGATTTTTTGGCTGGAGCTAAACACGTTAAAAATGTTCAAAATTACAAAGAGATTCTACTTAACAACAAACCTACAGTCCCTGTCTTGTTTGCACCGCCTGTATACTGCTGTTCAGAGTATATAGGGACCTTTCCTTATTTTAATTTGGGTGCGGGGTTCCCCTTAATATCCATACAAGACCCAAAGGGCCTGGTAATGGACTGGGGGGTACCCATGCCGTTTGTCTCACTGATTTTCATCCATATTGCCAGGACCCGACATGACATTAAACCCGCAAGCAGTTTTAAATGAGATTTTTTCCTTTAAAAATGACATTTGGTGCAGGGACTGTTCTAAACATGGGAAACACGCGTCACTTTACAGGCATACTATAGACACCCCCCAGGTACGATATTTAAAGGAATATTTCACTTTTTTTTTTTTTACTTTAAGCATCATTAAAATCACTGCTCCCGAAAAAACGTCCGTTTTTAAAAGTTTTTTTTGCATTGATACATGTCCCCTGGGGTAGGACCCGGGTCCCCACACCCTTTTTAGGACAATACCATGCAAATTAGCCTTTAAAATGAGCACTTTTGATTTCGAACGTTCGAGTCCCATAGACGTCAATGGGGTTCTAACGTTCGTGCGAACTTGCGGTCCGTTCGCGGGTTCTGGTGCGAACCGAACCGGGGGGTGTTCGGCTCATCCCTAGTTGTCACACACTGTTGCTGGTATGTTGGCCCATTCCTCCATGCATATCTCCTCTAGAGCAGTGATGTTTTGATTCCTATTGATTATCATTTGGCGGACAGGATCTGTGGGAGACTCCATGCCCCAATTTTCCTCACCTTTTAATATTTTTTGGATGCATATATGTACTTCTTTGGCTATTATGATGTAAGTATTACCATGTCTGCTGTATTCAATATATATGTAGTACTACGTGTTAGGACTTGTTTGTTGATCATTGTATATTTGAATCTTATAGACATTATACTTCCTGTGAAAATCCCTGATGAAGGAGACTACAGTTCATCTCTGAAATGTCGTTCGGTTTAGGATTGTGTATCATGCCATTTGGCCTAATGTTTGTACTACACGATGCATCCTTTCTTTTATCATGTGCTTCCTATGTATTGAATAAACTGTATACTTTTATATATATATATATATATATATATATATATATATACATTGTTTTGGTAGTGCCTTCAAAGTCCCACCCCTTGGGGGATCCTCCATTTCCATATTCATTTGGGATGTGGCACACCTCTATTTCAACAGTTCGTTTTGGATATTCCTCTATGTATTTTGGTAGCAAATACGTTCCCCGTTTTTTCCGTTCAAACTGTGTTCTGTGGTTCATTCTGATAACTCAGTCATCCAGTTTAGGATGCAGTATTGAACCACAATCTTGTACTAATTTACTAAACTACGTCTGGTTTTGCTTTTTATATCTAACTCTTTCTCTTTCCTGATTATTGTTATTTGGGTTAAAATATGGCAAATTATTTGGGTAATGATTGGGACAATTTGATGTCTAGTTACCTTAAGGACTTCGGTAAAAATGAACATATCGATTCTGAACTTAACATTTTGTTCTCTAAATTGACCAGGGTTTTGGAAAAAAAGACCTCTATGTTTTGGCACATCAAATCCTTTGAGGATTAGCTCAAGGAGGATATGAATCCTCTAGGACTCAGGGTCCATATCTTCCAGATTTGGAGGGACTGGACTCTGACTTCAAATTAGCTTGGGAAAATATCCTACGCACCTGCTCAAGGGAAGTGATGCAACTACTCATTAGCGAATATACTAGACGATCCAGGGCTCTGGACAGCGAAATTGAGAGCACTTGTTCACAACTTCAAACATTCAAGACTCATAAAACTTTTGAAGAGAAGGAAAAGAAACTTCAAAAACACCTTGAGGGTTTCAATAAAAAAATAAAATAAAATTGAAAAAGATGGCAAATACAGCAGGGATAAGTTAGCCTTCCAGGACAACAGGGCATACAAATGGAACACTGGCCAACAACAGCGCATTAATAAATTTAAAAATAGAAAGGAACATTATGCTGCAATTTCTCATTCATCTTCGAGTTTGTCCTCTGTCTCATCACAGGTTTCATCCAAGAGTAAGAAAACGCCCCGCACCAATCGGGGTCGTGATCCTCCACAAGGAACGAAATTCAACATTAAAAATCCTTCTGAGAGCCCCCTTGGAACACCAATGGTGTCAGATAGAGTACCTGCGGTAGTAATGGGTTCTTCTGCACCTCTGCCTCTCCAATCACATGGAGGCGGATCTGCAACCTGCCCACTTACAAGATCAAAAACTATACAGGGAGTTGAGAAATTGAATCCTCCCCCTTTTGTGGAGGCCCTTTAAATCAGTACCAAGGCAACCCATCTCACTTAGATGGTTCCCTTGGTCAAATGTACAGTCAAATGTCTCAAGTGGACCTCCACACGACCATGAACATTATTAACCTTTCATCCCATATTCTCTCTTCGGACGAATCCCAGATACTTCAAAAAGGCCTGGGGTTCTGTCCTACTGAAAATGTTGATAAATTTGAATTTGTAAAAGACCTCCAACTCTTTGCACGCAGACTTATCCTTAAAAATATGTACCAAAAGCCTGGAGGACGGACTGACCTTACACCCAGTGAGAACAAAGCAATTGACCAGCTGGTCTCCCTGTTAGAGGAGAGTGACACTGCCGACTTGATCGACCGTATTGATCTACCTCAGGTACTTTCCTTATCTCAGGAAGCCATAGCAGGGACAACTAAAGACATCCCCTCAGGACCCAAATTGAAGAAAAAATCCTCATTATTTCCATCCCCTAGTTCTAATCCTAATATTGCTGCATTTTTACAGTTGGTCAGTGGTGACATTGATAAACTCCATGTCAACCCTCCTAGGATAACCAATATCAGTTCCTCTGAAAAGCAAGCTCTAAAATCTCTAAGTGACAATACCTGTGTCATAATCAAGCCTGTGGATAAAGGGGGCAATATCGTCCTTATGGACAATGCACAGTATGTTGCCATGTGTTTCAAAATTTTTAAAAACAAAAACTAGTATAGAAAAATTACTTGTAATATAGTCCAAAAATTCAATCTGGAGTGTTACCAGCTAGTGGATCAAGCCTACTCCAACAATATTATTAACAAAACAACATGGGACTACATCAGAACGACTTTTCCTAAAGTGCCAACTTTTTATTCATTGCCCAAGGTCCATAAGGATATACACAATCCCACAGGCAGACCAATCATATCTGGGAGAGGGTCCATCAGTGAGAATGCCAGTCGTCTCATTGACGAGCATCTCAAACCACATGTAGCTTGTTTACAGTCCTACGTCAAGGACACAATACATTTCCTTAGAATGATCGAGACTCTTGTGATTCCCGATGGGACCCTTCTTGTCACCATAGATGTGGAGGCGATCTACAGCTCCATCCCCCATCACAAGGGGGTGGCAGCTGTGATACATACCATTTTTCAGTGCAGTGATGTGGATTGGGGATATAATGAATTCATCTTGTCACTCCTTGAATATATTCTACATCACAATATCTTCACATTCAATGGCTCCCACTACCTCCAGGTGCAGAGGGTAGCGATGGGGACTTGTTGTGCCCCGTCATATGCCAACCTGTACCTGGGGGAGTGGGAGAACATGTTCTTGAGTGATGAGGCTTTGTCGATGTACACGGACCACCTTTTAGTGTGGTTTAGGTACATCGACGACATTTTTACCATCTGGAGATGCTCAACCAATGTCTGGCCAGAATGAATCGTAATGAATTCAACCTTGTCTTTACCATGTGTTCTGATATTAACACTATCTCGTTTCTTGATGTGCAGGCTTCGAGGGACATTGATGGCACACTCAGCAGCAGCCTTTATCGCAAAACTACCGCCAGCAATAATATTCTCCACGCCTCCAGCTTCCACCCGGAGACCTTGATAAGGTCCATACCTTACAGCCAATATTTAAGGGTGAGAAGCAACTGTACAAATGATGAGGGTTTTTACTCGAGGCAGGCAAGTTGCTTTATAGGCTGCTGTTAAGTGGTTATTCCAATAAGTCTTTAAAAAAGGCATTCCGACGGGCCACTACCCGGAGTAGACAGGATCTTCTGTACTCTCAGCAGCACACTAAGTCAGATAACTCCCTAAAAATCATAACTAAATATTGCAACCAACATATCGAAATTCGAAAAATTGTTTCTAAATACCGGCTTACTCTCACGATGGATCCCAACCTGAGATGATTGCTGCCAGAGGCACCCCTCTTCACGTTTAGAAGGGCAACATCTATTGCCTCTAAACTGGTGAGGAGTGAATATAGAGGAGAAAGAGAAGTTGTCCACTGCAAATATAGGGGTACCTATATGTGCGGTGCATGCGGCTATTGTAGATATATGGACACCAGCAAAAGTCCAACTCTACCTCATGGTCAAACCCTTAAACCCCAACATTTTGCAAACTGCCAAACCTTTGGGGTCATGTACCTTCTCAAATGTGACTGCGGGTGCTTTTACATCAGGAAGACCAAGCTTCCCTTTTGGAAAAGAGCATACCGGCATATCCACAGTATGCAGGTCTGTAATTCAGACTTGCCTTTGGGGAGACACACTACCCTGGTCCATTCAGGGGTATTTCCCAAGATCAAATTTCTGATCTTGCATCGTATCCACCCCAGTTCGAGGGGAGGAGACTGGAACAAAAGTCTCCTCCAGCTCGAACTGCGGTGGATATATAATTTAAAGGCTACCAGTCCACCTGGTTTAAACGATGCAGTTTGCTTTAGGCCTTTTTTGGATGGCTTTAATTCTGGAGGGATGGAAAAGTAACACAATATACCAACTTCATGCTCCCTTCTCTCTTTCCCCTTATCCCTCTACCGGTTTCGATATGCCTTCTTCTTGCGCATAACCTGCCTTTCTTTTGCCCTGATTCTCCTTGCTTATCTCCTGCTTTTATCATTTTATGTGTCCATATGTCCGAGTCCTACATTGCCTATTACCAGCCTTTCTATCCGGCTGGTCCCTTCCTGGTCTTTGTTCCCATTTACTTTGACATTTTCCTTGCTCTTATATTGTGGGGATTGTGGCGTGGGGTCTCCTTTTGGTCCCCCCCTTTTGGCGTAATATACTATTTATGGGGCCTTTTTGGCTGCTTGATATGTTCTGCCATATTTATTTTGCTGATATCCAAGTACTATGTTTTCCTTCCAGGCCTTTTTTATATTCACATCTGTCTCTATGTGCTCCCGGCGTGGCAGGGGGTACTTTTTGAGTGCCTCCAGGGATTGCGGTGCCGCCACTCCATTGCAAGCACCCATCCCCATTGGTATCCATGGCGACCTCCATCATGAGATGCCAGCCGTGCTGGTGGGACGTCGCTGCGTCGTGCCCCTCCGCTTCGCCCCTGCGGGGCGTTGGTGCGCGTTCGCCGTATGGCCGGCTGGACTTCCTGCTGTCCGTGCGGCGCATGCGCGCAACGTCCTTTCCGCCTGCACCGTGGGGAGACGCGGCGCAGCGGCAACTCAGGGGGCCCGCCCATGGAGGTGTGGACAAGGGGAGATTACACTCAGCTGTTTGGCTAGAAAAAAGATTTAAAAACAAGGATTTTGTGACTTTAAATGAGGTTGAGCGGGGCCGTTCAAGTCCCCACCTCCATCCCGGTTAATTGTATATAAAAGAGGGGAAGAAAGATGGCGGGACTTTGACGAGGCACATGGGAGCAACAAAAATGATTAAATATAGATATTTTTTAATTGGTTAAAATTATCATACATTTTTCATATCAAAAACATTTAATGCATTTTGCTTTATATAAATATTTGAATATTTTATTACAATTCATCAGAACCAAGCATTTGTACATAAATAAACATTCCAACAATGAGTTGGTACGGATTATAAAATATATAGAATAAGACATAATTTTATGGACAAAAATAGCTATATCGGTTATAACAATGAAAATACCACCTACATAAGGCTGGTATGGAAGACAAATTAAGAATAAAATGAAAATAAGTATAAAAGGAATGGCCATACAGAGTATTACAAAAATGTATACATATCGGTTGATGTTAGCTCTACGCGTTTCAAGGCCTTATAGCCAGGAGCGAAACCTTGGTAATTGTCTATGGATAGAAAAAACAAAATAGGTTTGTAAAAAAAAAAAAATGAATATATTCTGACCTAAATCAAAGGGTGGAAGGGTGAACCCAGGACATGGAAGAACCCCCATGGCCTGAATTATCCCATGCACTTACATGTGTATCCCTGCAGAGATGGTGCTGGCATGGAACCTCCAAGACCAGCCATACAGGGCCCCACACGGGAGCCAAACACGAACAATGCCCCCATGTGGGTATGCGTGTGTGTAATGATAGTGTTGTAGGGGGTAACCACCTTTGTGGAAGACCTCTGTGATAAATGTGACAAAAAGAAAATTAATAAAAAACAGTGAGTTTCTGATGAATTGTAATAAAATATACAAATATTTATATAAAGCAGAATGCATTAAATGTTTTTGATATGAAAAATTTATGATAATTTGAACCAATTAAAAAATATCTATATTTAATCATTTTTGTTGCTCCCATGTGCCTCGTCAAAGTCCCGCCATCTTTCTTCCCCTCTTTTATCAGCTGTTTGGCAATTTGCTGAACAGCTGAGTGTTGGAGATCTATTTATATGATCTAGCCAGTGCAGTTCAGGTAGGGCCAGGGGTATGACATTCCCTGGATGAGTCTGTGCTTGGGTAAGCTACACCATTATCTCCTTTTTTTTTTGGCACTTGGATGGCTGTCTTTTGGTGACATACCAGCTTGTATATTTAGAAGTCCTGTGTTTAATATATATACTTTTTTTGGGTGCTTTTCATGTTTTTACAGCACTTTCCAATAGACAGCGGCTTTCCCAAGCTTATATCTTTCCAGACCTTCCAGTCGTCCTCCCCCATCTTCCACCAGTCTGTAAGTGTCACTACCCGTCAACCTAGGTAGGTTCTATATTATTTTGGATGCCTGTATTGGTTGGAGGGGTTATATTATCTCTCCTTCCATACGTATATACTCATCCCTTTCCAGACACTTTGCCACTCTGATTTTTTTTCCCCTGCTCTTCTTTCCAGATCCTCCTTCTTTTTGGGCCCCAGTGCATATGTTAGCCTGCTGATGGTCTGAACTTTTCAGAACCCAGCGGGGCTTTCGGGTGTGTGGAGGGGGACATTTCCCTCCCCCTCCATTTTTTGGCCTTTACCTATTTTGGTTCCTACTGATTGCCATTTGGCAGACAGGATCTGTGGGAGACTCCATGCCTCAATTTTCCTCACTTTTTAATATTTTTTGGATGCATATATGTACTTCTTTGGCTATTATGATGTAAGTATTACCACGTCTGCTGTATTCAATATATATGTAGTACTACATGTTAGGACTTGTTTGTTGATCATTGTATATTTGAATCTTATAGACATTATACTTCCTGTGAAAATCCCTGATGAAGGAGACTACAGTTCATCTCTGAAATGTCGTTGGGTTTAGCATTGTGTATCATGCCATTTGGCCTAATGTTTGTACTAAACGATGCATCCTTTCTTTTATCATGTGTTTCCTATGTATTGAATAAACTTTATACTTTTATATATATATATATATATATATATATATATATATATATATATACATTGTTTTGGTAGATCCTTCAAAGTCCCACCCTTAGGGGGATCCTCCATTTCCATATTCATTTGGGATGTGGCATACCTCTATTTCAACAGTTTGTTTTGGATATTCCTCTTTCATATCTGATAGATGAGGGGATAGAGATAAAATACTGCTATAAAAGGAAGCAAAATAGATATTTCTCTTGAATTCAATGTCGCCAAAAGGCTTAAAGTGGAGTTCCACCCAAAAGTGGAACTTCCACTCATCAGATTCCTCCCCCCCTCCGGTGACACAGTTGGCACCTTTCAGGGGGGAGGGGGGTACAGGTATATTACAGGTATCTGTACCCACTTCCGGCGTAGATAGCCGCAGAATCTGCGGGTATTTACGCCACTTCCTGCACCCTCCCCGCTGCCTGCTGGGAAACACACGGCTCCCAGAGGCAGCAGGGACCACTGGTAATGCGCTGCGTGACTCGCGCATGCGCAGTAGGGAACCGGGAAGTGAAGCCGCACGGCTTTACTTCCTGATTCCCTTACCGAAGATGGAGGCGGCAGCACCCGAGGACGGAGAGACGCTTCGGCCTCGGGTGCCGACATCGCGGGCGCCCTGGACAGGTAAGTGTCCATGTTTTAAAAGTCAGCAGCTGCAGTATTTGTAGCTGCTGACTTTTTAAAAAAAATTTCTCGGTGTTGCTCCGCTTTAAATAATGATTTGTCCTTGCACTGTTTCCTATAGCGACATAAACAGTCAATTAATAAGCCCCTCCTAAACTAATCATTGAGTGAGGGGGAATGACTTTGTATATAGGACATGACTGTGTATAGGACATGGGTGCATAAAATGAAGTAAAAGTAAAATATGCCCTTGAAGAATATATGCTATAGTTGTTTGGTGCTGTGCTTTCTGAGCGATAATATAACCAGATACATTCCTCCACATTTTATATATATATATATATATATATATATATATATATATATATACATATATATATATATATCTATAAAATAAGAAATAATCATCCCAGCATTAACAGCGCTAAAAAAATGACTAGGAGTATTTAGTGCAATTAAAGGACAATCAAATCCCACACACAAACGTCAATTCATATGTGACAGAGTCCAAAAAAGTCCTTGAGATAGATGTGGTACTCTGTGACCCCCTCAGAATCGTAGGGAAGCCTCAAAGCCTGAATTCCATCACCGAAAGAAACCTTGTGCTCAAGTAGTCCCCGATGGTAATGTACTTACCACAAAGGAGCTATAAAAAGCCTTGTATCTCCAAACACCATTAAATGGACTGCTATCCTGGAATCAAATTCTTTGTGGACCAGCACCAATGATAAAGGTTAGAACCTGGTGTCTCCTTATAGTGTAGGATAGGCTACTGCCCTTGTATTATCACGATTGTTTCTTAGGATGGCTCATAAAGTGCGCCATGCAAAAAAAAAATATATATATATTCTTACCATATATTTTTATGGATGATGTTTTTGTTGACTGTACATTATTTCTGATATGCACTTTTGTAGATTAATATGCCTTGACTTACTGTAACTCAGAGACAGGAAGAGAGCCCGTATGTTCTGAAAAAGTTCCGGGGAGGAACGAAACATTTAAACAAGAGACAGACCCCCTCATCCCCCTATGCACCATATGCTGTTTCATCTGGACTCTGCTTTCATGTCCCCACTGGGGGACTGGCTGGTGTTCAGGACATTGTTGAGCTGATCCTATTGACACCACTCATGGGATTACAACATGCTCTCAACCATTGCAGGCAGACATGGATTCGGGACACCTGTTCACACCAGTGTGCTGTGAGATTCACAGCTACCACCCTGTTTGCACATCTGAGATTTCAGCAGGACATATCTGTTCAGCGCACAGCACACATAGAGGAATTGCTAGACTGCAATAACGGGATAGTGAGTATATGACAGCCTGCACACTGGTCACATCTGCTCTATTGCGTGAGTACCCAGTCAGTTGGGACCCAGTGACAACACTAGCCGGATCACATGCAGCAGGAGAGACTTCTCTGTCATTTTTTATACTGGCTCACAAAGATCCTGTCTGTCAGTCTTCACCTTATCCTTGCTGTATCCCTGGGACCATTTCAGGTGTGGAGCAATCAGCAGCACACACAGCTAATGGTGTAGTTCACTGACTAACATGCAGCAGTGGAACAGCAGCTTTATGGAACTTCTGCATTTGTTATAGAGAGCCTCATCTGACATTCATTCTATCCCATATTTATGGACTGTCATCCATTCATCATCAGCTCGCTATTACTAACCCAGCTGTTCAGCAGTGTTCTGGATACTGTCTAAGGATTCCTGTTTTTGGTTCCACTGCAATTTCCCATTGTGTTTTTAAGGTGCAGTGTCACCACATTCAGGACCCTGTGTTACCAGTACCACTATTCACGGACTGTGGTCCAATCAGCGTTCAGGTGCTGTTGTTATAGGGGATCCATCTTTCAGGGAGGGGGTTGTGGTTGCACTGTCCTAGCTCTCCAGGAGGGCTGCCCTGGGCTCCTGTAGGGGAGTCAGTGTTGGGGATCCATATTCTTAGTGGGAGGGTGTAGGTATGTGGGTGGGATGTGTGTGGGTTTCTGGGGGAAGGGGGGGTGATTTTGTAGGGTATAGCAACCTCTGTTTCATGCTGTGACCTTTTTTTTTAATAAACATACATTTTTGAGGAGATAGCATTTGGTGTTTGCATAAAACATTTATTTTTGTTTTTTTGCTATTTTTATGGTACACCATGGTCTACCTAGGTTGAAGCCAGGTGAACCCCCCTTTTTAGGGACCAGCCAAAGCCAGTCCACCAAGTACTTGGCGAGGGGCTCTCTCAAAGAGAGACCTCTCTGGATGGGGAGAGGCAAAAAACCCAAAAGCCACAGAGCCTCAACCCGATGATCTGCACCCTCCATCTCTGTGCACAAAAACATTTAAAAAAACACACCTATGCAGTGCAAGTACCAGTAAATAAATAGTGATAAACATTAACAAAAAAAGTGCTATGTGTAATACACAGTGGGCCTTCTGGCCAATATAAAAATAGCCCTGGCTAGCCTAAAGGTGACATCCAAAGGCAAAGTGCAAGTAAAGCATAGAGTGACAAGTCCATGTGCCTGTGAAACACCCATGGTGTGCAAACCAAAAGTGTTTTTTCGGCACCTCTGGGGTGCCACCCCCAGGAGGGACAACACCAGGAGCTCCTTGCACCTTCCAGCCCCAGGCCAGGCAAAATGCAGCCCCATTCCAATCAGGAAAGCAGTAGAACATAGGTCCCCCAACTGGGTACAATAGAGCCGTTTATTTCAAACTGCACTGTTTCAGGCTTTTTGCCCATTACCTATAGTAGGACTTGGGACCCAACATCAGCAATAACCATTATGGTTATGGTGAGAAGGGTCTAAAAGAATTAAAAAGCCCCTCAACTGAATCAGTGCATAGCACAGTTCTGCCTTCTTAATACAGAAGACATTTACATGCCTCATGCATTACATATCGCAAAATAAGTGGATTATTACTCTTTTTAGGACAGTGGAAATCCATACAAAGCATTCATTTATGCCCCAATGGAAAAGCAAACATCTAGAACTGCTGGTGTTTAGTGCAAATATAGCCTAATATTATAGAGCAATTTATTCCAACCACAAATATATAAACTATAAAATGTATTCTGTGATTTGTCTCATATATATATATATATATATATATATATATATATATATATATATAATGACACTAAAATAACATTTCTGATACCAAGCATAGGAAATCTATGTACAAATGAAATAAAGGCATTTTTAAAGCTGGAGTTTACTATATACAGTATGTTTGGATTGGGGGGGGGGGGGGGTACAGAACCAAATGTATCAGCTATGTGTAATGGTGTGTATCCCATTAACTGCAGGCGATTCATTTGGTAAAAATCATCCCTGGAGGAGAGGCAGATACTGGAGGACCCTATATCTGTGGAAGAACTACATGTTGCCATCTCTTCCTCCCAGACTGGTAAGTCTCTAGGATTCGATGATCTTCCCCTGCAGTACTATAAAATATTGCACCACCAACTCACAAATAATAGTGATACCTAAACAGGACAAGGATCTCAAGCAATGTAGCCGATACAGGCCAATTGCCCTACTAAACATAGGCCTTAAATTTTTAAGAAACATTTCTGGCTAAACGACACCCCCCCCTCCCTTCACATTGTCAATATCTTTCACATTGACCTGGTGAGTTTTAGCCCTATATAAGAGGCCTGGGATAATACCACCAGAGCAATCATTGCTCATGCTCCTTTTGATAGATGTGGAAAAGGCCTTCGCCCAAGTGGACTTGCAATTCCAGAAGTCAACATGTCATATATTAGCTTGGGTACGCTAATGATGGCCTGGATTTCAGTCCTATAATCTTCTAGTCTGAATAAATGAAACCCAGTTGGATTATTTTGTTCTGTTTAATGGAATGTGACAGAGTGTTATAGAGCGGTGGTCATCAACCCTGTCCTCAGGGCCCACTAACAGGCCAGGTTTTATGTATTACCTTGGAGATGTAGACTAGAATACTGCAATCACTGAGCAGCAAATTATATCACCTGTGACGTATTTCAGTTATCTTGCAAACCTGACCTGTTGGTGGGCCCTGAGGACAGGGTTGATGACCACTGTTATAGAGTATTGTTCCCTATAACTCTATATCTTAGTCCTGACACTTACGCAGCCCCACAGACTGAATATGAGAAATCAATGGATTCCCCCATCCACACTAAGCAGCATGGATGGAGGAATCTCCTCTGTAAGCTATTGTATTTAAGCACCCACAACACCCAAGGCTACTTGAATACCTGAACAGTGACTGCATCGAATAAATACAGTCACTGTTCAGCCAATAATATTACACTTGGGCTCAGAATCAACTTTTGTCAAGCCAGGTGGTGCTGACAGTGTCACTTATAACTCGAATTTCAACAGGAATTGGCCGAAATTTGAGCCATGTATGCCTAGCTTAGCAAAAACTATGTTACTTTAAGAATACTGAAGGAGAAGCCTGCATATACCTGCAGCAGCTTTTAGTATTTTCTGTTTCACCACCTAAACCCATCTGATCAGACAAAGCTCTGACATTTCTAGCTAGTATTGGAGTTTTATTGCTGAACCATGCATTCTCATTGCTCCACGCTATTATTGGTTGGCTCACTTGCCAATAGAAAAAACGTGGAGGGGGGGAGGGGTCAGCACTAATGAAAATACATTATAACCATTTAAGATTAATATTATGATCAATTTATGAATGAAGCCTGCATACACTGTTTGCAAGCTTTATTCACACAGGAACACTCTTCAGTTTCACTGATTATAGCAGGTGCAGCAAGTAAGAAAGCAACTCAGCCTTTTCTTTATTTAAATTACACCCACTGTTGAACTGTGACTGCTACTGCTGACATGCAAGTTCTGCATTCATGTCAGAAGTGTGATGACATATGTAACACTACAGCAGCAACTCTGAGTGTAATATGCAGAGATAGGTATCACTGCTGCTTATGAAAACTGTCCTATTGCTCCTCTCTCCTATGATACAGCAGGTGTGTGAAAATGTCAGCAGCCTGACATCTATCTAAAGTCCTAGTGCCCAACCTTCAGCCCAAGGGTCATGTGCCATTTGGTACTTGCTGTGTAGTTATTTGCAAATTGCAGATGGTGGAACATTAATTTGAAATTATACTTGGGGTTCACAATATGTCTGTACTTCTTAACCACAACATTTATTTTCTATTTGTATGGTAACCATAAACATACTGACTTAAAACTTTTCTCTTGTTTAAAAATAGGTTTTATCATCGTATATTAATATAGGTTTTCTGTGTGTAATCAGACTACTGGAGATTGATTGGTCAGCTCTACCACTATTCCTGGAACAGATATAAAATTATTATGTAATAAAAAAGGTTCAGATACAAGACTGTATATTACATTGTTTCTATTCAAAATGCAGAACATAGTAAAAAAACAAAAAAAAACTTACAGCGTATTTCCTCTTGGTGAAAAATAGGAAGCCCTTTCTTGTAAATAAGCGATTGAATACTCTGTCATTTGCTTTGACTTCCCAGGTGTAGCCTGACAATTAATAAAAAACAACAAACATGTAAGATAAATAAACCTAAATCTCAAAACTCTAACATAATGTAAAGATAAGCTTCTGTGTTAGAAATGTACCAATTTAATTCAATTTTAAATTTGAGCCTGCTAATAGTATAGGCTTCTATTATATAGTGTACCACAATGTCTGACAAAATGAGCAAGCATCCAGTTTTATATCCAAATGTTTTATTCTCACTGTTGAAGCAAAAAAATGGCAAGAAACAATTGCTGGCTATCATAACTGCTAGGACTTTATAAGAACCATAGAAGTCCTGCAAACAGGGTCTGCACAAGCATTTTCTCATAATTTTATAAGAGCAATGATGTGCAACTGGCACTGTAGGCTAAAGGAAATAAGCAGTGCTAATAAAGGATAAAAGAGGAGAACAAATATTTTACTGTAGCTCCATTTATTTAAAAAAGAAGTATGATTTTGTTTTTTGTTTTTTTATTCTTTTTTTCCAGTGTCATACTTTGGTCCGATGCTGTATCTGTCCCCTGGCGTCTCTGCACTGAGAACCGAGCGATCGAACATCGCCGATGACTCGTTCTCTAAGCTCCCTGAGCAGAGAGCTGTAGACTGTCAGTCAGCAGCTCTCCTATCTGACCCCCCCCCCCCACGCGCTCATTGGAGAGCTGAGCTCTGGAGGGGGCGGGTATTGGCCGTCTCAGGCTCTCAGTGCTTCGCTGAGACCCTGAGATGGGTATCAGTCCAGTCACCTGGCGGATCCAGACTTTATTGTCATGATGACCCGGTGCTTGGACTGATTCCTGTGATGCCAGCAGAGAGCGGACTTCAGAACGCTCTCTGCTGAAAAATGAGTCACAGGAGTGCAAAACGAACTGCACTCCTGTGACCCATAGGAGAAGCCCAGCCAAACGAGCTGAGGCTGGACTTCTCCTTAAGGTTTAGCTCTACTTTAAAGTGACTGTAAACCCAATTACTAAAATCTCATATAAGCTTTGAGATGTTAATGCAATGTCTAAAATAATTTTTGAAATATTTTTAAATATGCGTCTTTCAATAAATCTAAATCTGGTGTTCCTGCCGTGAAGGTCTGCGTTCAGTCGCTTCCTGTTACAGGATGACAACACTATGTTACTATGTGCCATTTACAGTATGCTCCTGCATTGTGTCATAAGGGCTTCAAATAAAGGACATGCACACTGCAAAAAAAGCATTAAAGCCAATGAATCAGCGTGACAGACAGGCAGCTAGCAGCTAGAAGAATGGTAGTCCTCTCTCATGACAGTGTGCCTTTAACCGTTTGCCAACCAGCCGCCTTCATTATACTCCGGCAGGTTGGCACGGCTGCGCAAATCGCCATAGGTATACGTCAGCTGTTTTAATAGCTCTAGGGGGCACGTGCCACGAAGCCGGAGTCGATGCTCGGGGCCGGCGTCTGCAATGTCCTCCGGCAACCCACGATCGCTCCTCAGAGAGCCAGAACGGAGATCTGTCAATGTAAACAGACAGATCCCCATTCTGACAGGGGAGTAGAGGAAGATCTGCTGTTCCTAGTGATCAGGAACAGCGATCTCTCTCCTCCTCCAGTCAGTCCACTCCCCCCACAGTTAGAAACACCTACTAGGGAACACTTAACCCCTTGATTGGACACTTTTTTGGGACCATTGAAGTTCATACAGCGATCAGAGCTAAAAATAGCCACTGATTACTGTAGAAATGTCAATGGCAGGGAAGGGGTTAACACTAATATTAACCCCCTCCCTGCCAGTGACATTTATACAGTAATCAGTGGCTATTTTTAGCTCTGATCACTGTATAAATGTCAATGGTCCCAAAAAAGTGTCAAAAGTGTCCGATTTGTCCGCTGCAATGCCGCAGTCCCGCTAAAAATTGCTGGTCACCGCCATTACTAGTAAAAAAAATTAAAAAGTGAAACTGCCATAAATCTATCTCCTATTTTGTAGACACTATAACTTTTGTACAAACCAATCAATATACGTTTATTGTGATTTATTTTTTTACCAAAAATATGTAGAAGAATACATATTGGCCTAAACTGATGAAGAAATTATTTTTCTTTGGATATTTATTATGGCAAAAAGTAAAAAATATAGGTTTTTTTTTTTTTGTTTTTTGTAAATTGCTACTCTTTTTTTGTTTATAGCGCAAAAAATACAAACCGCAGAGGTGATCAAATACAACCAAAAGAAAGCTCAATTTGTGCCGGAAAAAAAGGACATACACTTTGTTTGTGTACAACATCGCATGACCGCGCAATTGTCAGTTAAAGCGACACAGTGCCATATTTCAAAAAGTGGCCTAGTCATTAAGGGGGCAAATCCTTTGGGCCCTTAAGTGGTTAAGTGAAAGGTCTCCAGCTTATCTGCTGCATGATCCTGTTTTTTTGTTTGGACTGCTACTAACTATTGCAGCAATAGGCTTCCAGCTACCATCCATCACTTTGCTTTCCTTAATTTACAATGTGCTAAAAATAGTCTATTATAGATATTCATGTGTGCCTCATGCAAGAATCAATTGACCTATTTAGATTTTTGCATTTGAATTCTTGTTATTATATTTCCTACCTGGATCACCATCACATCCATGTGTATCTATGCTTTGAGTCCCCTGGCTCATTGTCGCTTTCTAAGAACCTAAAACAAGAACATTTTTGTGGGTGTTCAAAGGGTAAAGTGACAGTCAATACATTAAATAGTACAGATGCAAGAGTGATTTGTTAGTTACATTTGCATAGTTACATAGGTTAAAAAAAAAGACACAAATCCATCTATTTCAACCAATAGAAAAAATAAATAAAGTAGAAAACCTCCACAATCACAATCCTTTACCCAAAGTTGATCCAGAGGAAGGCACTGCCCTACTGACACCGTCAGTATAAATACATATGCACACACACATATATGTTTGAACTTTTGAGCTGCACATCCTAATGCAAAAGACTGTGTACACCTATGGGTGTAACATGTAACATGCTCTTGTGCACCCACCTCCTGCCGCCATTGCTCCCCTCTCTGTTACAGCGGGCGGGGGTTCAAAAACAGTGTGTTCATGCAGGGCACTACCCAAACAGCCACGTCATTGATTAATCATTTTCTTGGGCATGAATAGACTACAATTACTGTCTTCCATTGCGGCAGATGACTTGTAGTTCTCAATGAACTGTGAGGGCGCTGATGAGCGCTCTCGTATTTTATTGATTCCTTCTGCCATTCAGTAACTGCCTGCCCATATGGAAGGTACAGGCAGAAGGCAGTACTGAGAGTTTGCAGGATCCAAGTATTGCACCTACGATCTGCTGATCGCGGGTGCAATGTTTTGACAGGCTGCAATGTAAAAAAATAATAAATGCACATTTTCCTACCTGCAAATATGTTTGCATAATAATAATATATTTATTTTTTTCACAAAAGGTGAACTTTAATATCTATTAATGTTTTATGCATTTATGATTGCATTCAGCTCTTTTTTTTTTAAACTAAACTAATCTCCTGAGCTGGCCAGAAATACACATTTTCACAGCTTTACTGTGAAGAAGTCTTTCCATAGGTTAAGGTAAATCTCTTTTCCACCAAACATAAAGAGTGCCCCTTTGTCCTCTGCAATGACCTGAAAGTGAATAACTCAACACAAAGTTCACTATGTGGGTCATTTATGTATTTATGATAATGAGAATAAATTCAGTTCCTCTAATCTTTCCTCATAGCTGAGCTCCTCCATGCCTCTTATCAGTTTGGTTGCCCTTCTCTGCACTTTCTCCAGTTCCCCAATATCCTTTTTGTAAAGTGGTACCTAAAACTGAACAGCACACATCTTAGCCATTGGAGAACAGGAAGCTAGTAAACTCACAAAACTGAGATAGAGGTACTCTCATGCCCAGCATGATCAGTGTGAAATAGGAAAGCAGGGGAACTGGTAAGATCATTAGCTATTTCACACAAATGAAGCAATCCAAAGAGAACTTAGGTATATGGTACAGCAGACACATATCAGGAATATAAAATGTTGGGGTAACAAACACTTTGAAGGGTTAGTTCACCTTTACAAAAAAAATGCCTATTTAGATAAGGGGGGCCTGTAGATCAAAACAAACTGTGCACCTCTGACTAAAGTTGATTAATGCCCTTGCTATAAGTGTAGGCCATTTGCATGCTTCATGAAGCCTCACTGGAATACTTCCAAGATGTTGCTAGGATGTTGCTAAGTGAAGCCTAGTCATCATTACTGCTCACTTTGAGAGTTTGTTCACAGTTCATTTTTATCTAAAAACACCCCTTACCTGCATAGGCACTTCTTTGGTAAAGATGAATTAACCCTTTAAGCAAATTTTATACAAAATCTGGTCTGGTTGCTCGTTTACAATAAAAAAAGCCACATTTAGCCCAGGATTGTAGTTTGTAAAAAGACTACAGTTTTTTTTAAATATTTGAGCAGGGAATTATATAACTACTAATAGAAAGGGAAAAATTTAAGTCTGAAGGGGAGAAGACAAAGGACTGTACTAGAATGGGGGAAAGAAAAAAAAGGGGGGGGGGGTGACTGGGTACAAGCTCAGAGTAGATCTCATAGTCTTAGAGATCTAAGCTAAGACATTGGGCGAGAAAAGTGGGAATGATATTCCTCCTGAGTAAATTGAAAATCATACCAGTAACACTACTCTTCTTTGCATGCCAAAGTTGCAGTGAAGTCCTCCATGTATTTTATATCATTGCCCGCAGAGATACACTGTCGAATAGCGGGAAGATCTGCAGTTCTCCATTTTTGGGGGATACATACGCTTGCTAAGTTGATCAAGACCGACTTATTGGACTTGAAAGTTTTGGCTAGAGATGCACTTTTCAGTATACTGCCATAGTATTATGTTGCAAATTGCCCTTATATAGGACCTAAAATGCAGACATTATGGATAAGCTTATACAGTAGCTAGCTGAATTTGACATTCCTAAAGAGCATACACTAACACAATTTATATTTATCTGCAAATTATTCTTAAAGTGAAATATGTCCCAAATATAGGGAAATGGCAACAGGGTAATTGGGATTATAACAGTGCCCAGAACAATAAAGAATACATACAGTGTCTTGAAAAAGTATTCATACCCCTTGACATTTTCCACATTTTGTCATGTTACAACAAAAAAATGTAAATATATTTTATTGGGATTTTATGTGATAGACCAACACAAAGTGGCACATAATTGTGAAGTGGAAAGAAAATGATAAATGGTGTTTACATTTTTTTACAAATAAATATGTGACAAGTGTGGCGTACATTTTTATTCAGCCCCCCTGGATCAATACTTTGTAGAACCACCTTTCACTGCAATTACAGCTGCAAGTCTTTTTGGGGATGTGTCTACCAGCTTTGCAAATCTAGAGAGTGACATTTTTGCCCATTCTTCTTTGCAAAATAGTTCAAGCTCTGTCAGATTGGATGGAGAGCGTCTGTGAACAGCTATTTTCAAGTCTTGCCACAGATTCTCAATTGGATTTAGGTCTGGACTTTGACTGGGCCATTCTAACACATAAATATGCTTTGCTCTAAACCATTCCATTGTAGCTCTGGCTGTATGTTTAGGTTTGTTGTCCTGCTGGAAGGTGAACCTCTGCCCCAGTCTTAAATCTTTTGCAGACTCTAATGCCGCGTACACACGGTCGGACTTTCCGGCATACTTGGTCCGGCGGACCAGAGTGTGCCGGACAATCCGCCCGTGTGTGGTCGCCGGCGGACTTTTCCGGCGGACTTTTTCCCAAAAGCCCGCCGGACCTAGATTTGAAAAAAGTTTTAAATCTTTCCGCCGGACTCAGTTTCGGGCGGAAAGTCCGCTCGTGTGTGTGCTGGTCCGACGGAAAGCCCGCTCGTGTGTATGCTGGTCCGACGGACCAGATACTACACGAGGGCAGGGTATTGCATCTCGCGCTCGCTGCAATAGGAAAAACAAATTTTCCTATTGCGGCGAGCGCGGGGCATACAAGGCCCTTAGGTCTGGTATGGATTTTAAAGGGAAGCCCCTACGCCGAAAAAACGGCGTGGGGTCCCCCCTAAAATCCATACCAGACCCCGATCCGAGCACGCAGCCTGGCCGGTCAGGAAAGGGGGTGGGGACGAGCGAGCGCCCCCCCCTCCTGAACCGTACCAGGCGGCATGCCCTCAACATGGGGGGGTGGGTGCTTTGGGGGAGGGGCCCTGCGGGGCCCCCCCCCACCCCAAAGCACCTTGTCCCCATGTTGATGAGGACAAGGGCCTCTTCCCGACAACCCTGGCCGTTGGTTGTTGGGGTCTGTGGGCGGGGGCTTATCGGAATCTGGGAGCCCCCTTTAATAAGGGGGCCCCCAGATCCCGGCCCCCCACCCTATGTGAATGAGTATGGGGTACATATAAATATAAAATTGTCCTTCGCGCTGGCGGATTTTCTATGGTAAAGTGATCAAGTGAGCTAAAGTGCTGTGTAAAAATGATTAATAAATAATAAATATTGCCGCAAAATATGGGTGTCCACACCAAACACTTAATGACTAAATATAAATTAATAAATTTCGCGCAATATTAAAATAGTAAAATAATGTGTAGATATGTTGTGGAACACTGTTGTCTATTAGGTGGTGGTATTGAAATCTCTCTTATGTACTACTAAAAGAGTGAAAACTAGAATCACAGTAATTAATGAAATGATCCTTATAATTAATGAAATGATCCTTATACCACCCTCTTTTTAGCATGCATACATATGTGATGACATTTGCGTACAAATAAGTGCATAAAAATATGTGCATAAAAATATTCCCAGTAGTGAATCGTGTGCATAAAAATAATTCCAATAGTGAATTGTGTACGATCTATTAAAAACCACAATCAAAATCTGTGCAATAAGACATGTGTGCACCCTTTAAATAGTATATATATAACAATCCAATAGTGTAAAAAAATCCGTTGTGTTGCTACAATTTCTGTAGATCTTCTATTGCCAAAGTGATTTAAAATATAGATGAATAAACAAATCGGTGAATAAAAATTAAAAAATTAAAAAATATCTGTGAATAGTTCTTCTGATGTTTGGAAAAAATAAATAGTGAAAGTCTATCTTTCTGCTGCTGGTGTTTCTCAGTATGGTCTCTCAGAACTCTCACCTTACATTGGTGGTAATCAGGCATTCAGTATTAGGTCTTTAAAGTTTGGAGTTGGTTTCTGGTAGCTTTCTCTTTTAGTTTCTCTCCTCCAGCGTTCCCTCTCTGCTGCTCCGCTCTAGTGAACTCAGTGTGGGGGAATAAAAATGGGGAGGGGGGAGAAGAAAGAGGCTCCACTAGTGCATTAAACTTTTAAAATCAAAGGGGGAATATTTAATAGCTAATGCTCTTACATTTCACAAAATAAAAACAGGCAAAGTGAATAAAAACGATCTGGCGTTCTCAGCGCCCTCTCACTTGTGCTTCAGATTCAGTGTATTGCTCCAGCCAATCCCTACGCGTTACGACACCGTCACGTGTCTTCATCTGGGGTCTTCATCTTCGACCCCAGATGAAGACACGTGACGGTGTCGTAACGCGTAGGGATTGGCTGGAGCAATACACTGAATCTGAAGCACAAGTGAGAGGGCGCTGAGAACGCCAGATCGTTTTTATTCACTTTGCCTGTTTTTATTTTGTGAAATGTAAGAGCATTAGCTATTAAATATTCCCCCTTTGATTTTAAAAGTTTAATGCACTAGTGGAGCCTCTTTCTTCTCCCCCCTCCCCATTTTTATTCCCCCACACTGAGTTCACTAGAGCGGAGCAGCAGAGAGGGAACGCTGGAGGAGAGAAACTAAAAGAGAAAGCTACCAGAAACCAACTCCAAACTTTAAAGACCTAATACTGAATGCCTGATTACCACCAATGTAAGGTGAGAGTTCTGAGAGACCATACTGAGAAACACCAGCAGCAGAAAGATAGACTTTCACTATTTATTTTTTCCAAACATCAGAAGAACTATTCACAGATATTTTTTAATTTTTTAATTTTTATTCACCGATTTGTTTATTCATCTATATTTTAAATCACTTTGGCAATAGAAGATCTACAGAAATTGTAGCAACACAACGGATTTTTTTACACTATTGGATTGTTATATATATACTATTTAAAGGGTGCACACATGTCTTATTGCACAGATTTTGATTGTGGTTTTTAATAGATCGTACACAATTCACTATTGGAATTATTTTTATGCACACGATTCACTACTGGGAATATTTTTATGCACATATTTTTATGCACTTATTTGTACGCAAATGTCATCACATATGTATGCATGCTAAAAAGAGGGTGGTATAAGGATCATTTCATTAATTATAAGGATCATTTCATTAATTACTGTGATTCTAGTTTTCACTCTTTTAGTAGTACATAAGAGAGATTTCAATACCACCACCTAATAGACAACAGTGTTCCACAACATATCTACACATTATTTTACTATTTTAATATTGCGCGAAATTTATTAATTTATATTTAGTATGGGGTACATGGTACCCCTACCCATTCACCTAAGGAAAAAGTGTAAATAATAAAACACTACACAGGTTTTTAAAATATTTTATTAAACAGCTCCGGGGGGGTCCGGTTGGTTGGACGCCGGGAGAAGATGAAGCGGAGGGACCCCCGAAGCCGGAAGAAGACCCCCGAAGCCGGAGGAAGATCCCCCCCCCCCCGGAGCTGTTTAATAAAATATTTTAAAAACCTGTGTAGTGTTTTATTATTTACACTTTTTCCTTAGGTGAATGGGTAGGGGTACCATGTACCCCATACTCATTCACATAGGGTGGGGGGCCGGGATCTGGGGGCTCCCTTATTAAAGGGGGCTCCCGGATTCCGATAAGCCCCCGCCCGCAGACCCCGACAACCAACGGCCAGGGTTGTCAGGAAGAGGCCCTTGTCCTCATCAACATGGGGACAAGGTGCTTTGGGGTGGGGGGGCCCCGCTTGGTGTTGGTGTCCCTTGTTAATTTCACATTGTATTTTTGAAATGTACCTGCCTACTCACAAACAAACTATCCTTTTTGAAGGAAAACACACATAGGCGAGTATAATTGTAACAACAATTCCTTTATTAAGGGCTCAGAACCAAACAAAGAGGGAGGCAACGCTGGAGAAACATCATAAATTGGCGAAGCCTTTGACCCCCAAGGCAGACATCAATTATTTTACAGCAAAATTGGTGGCCTGAGGAGTCCATATGTAAGGGAGTACAGTCTGGTCCAGAAGTCCCAGAGATCCGGAAAGCAGCAGATGACATCTGTGTCCCCAGGCTGTGGTACTACAAGAGGCTGCATCTTTGGCCAGACCAGACTGAACCCAGGGTCATCACTCTCTGGTCTTCCTTCCACGCTTCCTTCCCGGCTGTGGCTCTGGGGTTGGAGATGTGGCAGGAGGAGGAGTAGGACCTGGAGGAGGAGGAGAAGGAGTAGGACCTGGAGGAGGAGGAAGACTATGTGTGAGGTCACAAATGTGGGTAGCAGATGTTATTTGGCCCCTCAACCCCTTATTGAGAGCTTCCAAAATTAAGAACTCACACAGGAGTCGTTGGCCCTCCTCCATCTGCATCATTTTGCATGCAGTTATGCCAGCAAAGTCCTCCTCCACACTGTGGGGTGTTCTGAGGGCCTCAGTAGCCTTCCAAAATAGGCCTATTGCAGCCTCCTCCAGGTTACTCCTCTTCCTGCCACTTTTTCTTTCAAGGTGGAGGGGAGGGACCTGGGTATCGGGCAGCCTGCTTGGCCCGGCCACCTCCTGGCTGAGACTTCCCTCTGTATGAAAAATGGACATGGTTTTAGTTTTTGCTTCATCAATCACAATCATAATTTAGCAATCCAAACTAACATCTATTTAACATCATTGATTGGACAACCAGAAATATTTAGAAGAATGCTATACCTGGCTCGAGCAGGGCTCCTCCACATGTTGCTGCCTGGAAGGCCCAGGTTGGGGGGCGTCAGAAGCCTCAGCTGGGGGGGAAGGAAGCATGGAAGGAAGACTGGAGAGTGCTGGCTTGGGTTCAGTCTGGCCTGCCAGAAAATGCAGTCTGTCATAGTACCACAGTCTGGGGACATAAATGTCATCTGCTGCTCCTGATCTCTGGGAATCCTGGACCTTCTTGTGCTCCCTTAGATAAGTGCTCCTCAGGCCACCAATTAGGATCTTCAAATAGGTGATATTTGCCGTGGGGATCACCATCTTCACAAATTCCAACAAATTATCCAGCGCTGCCTTCCTCTTTGTTTGGTTCTTAAATTCAGGGTGGTTTATCTGCCACAGACAGGGCAGCTCCCTGAACATATCTATGAAGATTGCCATAAAGTCCTTATGTTTCAAGATATCCATTTTCACTGCAAGACACAACACAAGACAAACCCTAATGTCAGCCTAGAGTCTTCTAAACTTGTGCAAATACAGGCCTCAATCTAGAAGCAGTATAGGCCCAATGTTGAATCTTACCTTCGCAATCATGATCGGCGCCTCCGTTACTCCTTCCTCCGCTCACAGAACGTACGTACTACGCACACGTGTTACGCTTTATAGACACTGCGCATGTGTGAAACTCTGCCAGCCCCTGACGTTCTTTCTAGTCTATTCCCCGCCCCTTCTCTTTCATCGCAGTGAGGGAAGAGCACATGGCGGAGACACAGCAGGTGTCAGATAATTACACCAACGAGGAGGAGGAGGAGGAAAGCCCGGAGCCTGAAACGTCCCGATCTAGAAGGAGACGATTTAAGGCCTCAAATATGGGGAGATGTTGGAGATGGCGGACATCCTGAAGAGGGCCAACTATGACGGGAACTATGGACCTTACCCCAACCCCAATGTCAGAAAGGCCAAGATCATGGCGAAAGTAGACAAGAGTCTGCACCGGAATTTCGGGGTACGACGATCGAAAGATCAGCTCAGGAAGCGGTGGTCAGACCTCAAATTAAGGGAGCACGAGCAGTACAGAAGGATCCGGAGAGTTCTGCAAAAAAGTAAGTAGTTGTCCTGTGTTCCTATTCTTTATGTTTATTACATTCGTGCTGCTCCATGTGCTTTTCTTAACTGTTATCCAGTTTAAAATGGCAACTTTCATGTTCTATGGGCACATTATTCGTTCGTATAAAACATTGTTCGATCGGCCTAGAAAACACCATTGTTTTGGCCATATGCATTTGCCCACATTTTTTATGGCCTACTTGTCTGAAAAAAATTTGGTTGTGTAGATGGGTTTGTAACTAGAATGAAATGCAAACTAGATTCTGTGTAAGGAGAGGACACTCAGCAGCTGTTTACACATCTGGACGCTGTAGCACTAGTGTGGGACACAAGAACACCCTTTTTATTAGGGGGCCCACACAGATGCTCCAGTGTATACTATAGGGGTGTCTCCATCTGTAAAGCTTGTACAAAACAGGTAAAGTATTGAAGCTTGACAAAGGACAATAAAAATTCTACATCTTGTAACTCTGCCAAAATAGACAATTGTAACCCACTTCCAAGCAATGTTTCATATTTATAGTTCTGCCATAAAATATCTGTGTGCTAAGTATACCTATTTTTTTTTACATAGGGGAGAAAAGACTCAGAGGACACCCCTCATCCGAGGAGACCACAGATCCCCCACCTCTGGAAGAAGGGGAAATCCACCCAAGCCAAGCAGAGCAGGAGGAGGAAGACGTGGTGGAAATTGGCACCACAACAGGTGAGTGTCTGCGACCACAGGCTCAGGTAAGAGATGGATGCCGGCATATTTATAATACATGGTGTGTTTTTGTTTCTATCTTTTTAGGTGATCGTGATGTTGTGGATCCAGGCCATTTCACCTCGGAAAGTGCACAGATCCTGATCGGGGAGATCATGGGGTGTAAGAGGGACTTGGAAAACCTCCCTAAAAACATCAATGATGTTCAACAAAAAATGAAGAACCTCATTGATGTTTTAGGAAGAGTTTAAAACCCCTCCAAATCCCTTGGGTTTTTTGTGTGCTAAATTTTTTACCATTTTTTGACATATTTGCGAAAAGACAAATTTTGAAGATGCACACAGTGTGTCAACATGTGCTATCTGCCATCACGGGAGATCAATGAACGTGTTTTGGGGGTGCAACCCCTTCCTCAATAATAAAGTAGTTGTGAGGAAGGGGTTGCACCCCAAAAACACGTCCCTTGATCCCCCATGATGGCAGCTAGCACATGTTGACATTCGACAATTTGTGTGCATCTTCAAAATTTGGCTTTTCCTGGGGTAACTTCACCCCATCTGAACGCAATATCAAACACAGTTTGTAAATACTCATGTCTGATATTGCCTTCAAGTTCTACCAAATGTGAACTTTGTAAGTTCAAGATTTGTGTCTTTCTTGTTGGTTTTAAACATGCCTGTTTTATCTTAAATGGACATTTCTACTTTTTCTAATGTGACCCCAAAAATTGTTATACAAGAAACATGTTGGTTTGTTTTAAAAACCTTTTCTAAATGCACATGTGATTGTGCTGGTATTAAAAAGATTGTTAATCAAGAATGTGTGGATTATTGCCTCAACGCTCCAACACTTTTGTGGTGCTCTAATTGGTGTTTTCTGTGACAATGAGTGTTATTTCCTAAGGGCAAATCCACTTTGCACTACAAGTGCAGTTTCAAGTGCACTTGTAGTGCAAAGTGTCTTTGCCTTTAGTAAATAACACCCAACAGTACTTTGTAAGGTTACACAATCACGCCATTTTCAGGACTCACCACATTTCTGTCAGGGTCAGCTAAAAGAAACACAAGCAGTAAATGTCACCAAAGATTTGAGTAGTTATTTTTTTTTTTTATTTGAAAAAGGTTTCAGACATTGTCTGGCATATTGATAGCCCCCCTACCCGCAAAGTATTCAAGTTATCTTAGCCGGATATCACGGGCACTCAGGGGGCAAGCCAGGACGGCCACTTTCAAGCGCCGTCAGGGTTGTTTTATTTAGAATTCCGGCCTCTGGCCCAACTGAGCCAGCATAGTTGGCAGAATGTTGCCATAAAAGTTGTGTAGAACACAGCACGCCAGGATAATATGATTCAGTTTATACTCCGCCATGTGTATGGATGTAAGAAATAGGCGGAACTGGCTGGCCATGATTCCAAACGTGTTCTCCACCACTCTTCCGGCTCTGGCCAGTCGGTAATTAAAAACCCTCTGGTCCGGGGTGAGGGTCCTCATCGGGAATGGCCGCATAAGATGGTCCCCCAGCGCAAATGCTTCATCCGCAACGAAGACAAATGGGAGTCCTTCCACATTGTCTTCTGGAGGTGGCAAGTCCAAGCTGCCATTCTGGAGACGCCTGTACAACTCCGTCTGGGCGATGATTCCACCATCGGACATCCGGCCATTCTTCCCCACGTCCACATACAGGAACTCGTAAGTAGCTGACACCACCGCCAACATCACAATACTATTGAACCCCTTATAATTATAATAGTATGACCCCGAGTTGGGTGGTGGGATGATGTGGACGTGTTTCCCATCAATTGCCCCTCCGCAGTTAGGAAAGTCCCACCGTTGGGCAAAGTGGGAGGCCACAGTCTGCCATTCCTGTGGCGAGTCAAACAACAACAAAAAATTAGTCGTTTTGCACATAAACAGGGAAAGCAGATTAGACACAAACATTCTTGGCCAACATCAAGATAACATTTATTTGAGGGAGTTTTTAAAGACCAAAGTCTAAGGTACACCTATCAGATCCCCCCCCCCCCTCTCATGGGCCATTTTTAACATTTTAAGGGGGGGAGCTCTTGGACAGGTAACCCTCTCCAATTCATTGAGAGATGAATGCCTAAATAATGGGTATTACTTTGGCCAGACCCTCCTTAGTTACACTATTGGCAGCCCACTGGACAGGTAAGAAGTGTCATAATACAAAGATATAAATACACATTGTACACATTTGAGCACATTTGGAAATTCTACTATTACCTATCAAGATAACAACTTTAAACAGTACCATTTGAAAGTATACAGGCAGGCCCTAGCACTACATGCTTTGGGGAATTCATCCATAAATCTGACTACTAAAGAGATGGGTATAGTGTGGGTTTGGCAAAGTCAGCAGATAGATGATTGAGGTCAGATAAAGAATTGGTATCAGCTGACTTAGCAGTTGGGGGAGGGAGGGTTCCAAATGATTTGGGGACCCCCAAAAAAAAGCCTCTGGCACTCTGCCTGAATTTAAAGCACAAATCACATTTTAAAACATTTTAGGGTTTTTTTAGGGTAAAGCACTACTATGGAGCTGATAAAATACATTGTTAAGTGACTACATGAGGTGAATATAGGGCCAGGAGACCATTCTGGGGAGGTAAGTGAAGGCAAATATGTATGAAGGAGAAAAAAATAATTACATAAAAATTCAGCATGCATGAGGACAAAGGGGACATTCTCAGCATATTCCAATCATGGTAATTTGGGAATGAGGAAAGAAATACAATATATATTATCAAACATTAAATACAATAAAATGTGATGTTAAAGGATAAATCTTACCTTAATATACTCCTTCTGCAGGACCTGGATGATGGCAGAACAGGTCTCTGGGATAATGATACACAGAGCCTGGGGGGAGATGCCTGTCGAGAACTTCAAGTCCTGCAGGCTTCTCCCCGTCGCCAAGTACCACAGGGTGGGGACGAGCCTCTGCTCCGGAGTGATGGCTTGCCTCATGCAAGTATCCTGCCTGCTGATATAGGGGGTCAGCAAAGCCAACAAACGGTGAAATATGGGGTCCGTCATCCGGAGAAAGTTCCTGAAATCATCAGGATTATTCTCACGGATCTCACGGAGCAAAGGCATATGACAGAAATGGTCATGCTGAAGCAACCAATTCTTGGTCCATGAACTCCTCCCCACCCTGTTCATGGACTGGACTTGTGTCAAGGTCAGGACCCCAACACCAAGCCCCCACACAGCACAAACTCTACGAGGAGTACATATACGCAACATGGCTAGAAAACAGTTGGCTGCTCAGAACGAAGTAACAGAACGCACTGAAGAACAGCAAGGCCTGTGAAGAGCGACCTGAAAAACAGTAACGAACGAACAAGAACACAATGACAAGAGTCACGCCTAACTCGCTGCACGCACTGAAGAGCAGATACAAACCCACAAACACAAACTGAACAGCAGAAAATGATCTGAAAACCACGAGTCTGAAAAAGCGCGAATCGTCTCTCACCAAACTTTTACTAACATGATATTAGCAAAAGGAGCCCAATGGGTGCTGCGCTTGGTTCGGACCTGCCCTTTTCTAGTCTCGTCGTACGTGGTGTACGTCACCGCGTTCTTGGCAATCGGAAATTCCGACAACTTTGTGCGACCGTGTGTACGCAAAACAAGTTTGAGCCAACATCCGTCGGAAAAAATCCATGGATTTTGTTGTCGAAATGTCTGATCAATGTCCGATCGTGTGTACGAGGCATAAGAATGCTCTGTATTTGGCTCCATCCATCTTCCCATCAACTCAGACCAGCTTCCCTTTCCCTGCTGAAGAAAAGCGTACACACGAGCAGACTTTTTGACCGGACTGGTCTGACAGACCGAGTCCGGCGGACAATCCGATCATGTGTGGGCTTCATCGGACCTTCAGCGGACTTTTCCAGTCGAAAATCTGACAGACTTTAGATTTGAAACATGCTTCAAATCTTACCGATGGACTCGAGTCCGGTCGAAAAATCCGCTCGTCTGTATGCTAGTCCGATGGATGACAACCGACGCTATTGGCTACTGGCTACTGGCTATGAACTTCCTTATTTTAGTCCGGTCGTACGTCATCACGTACGAATCCGTCGGACTTTGGTGTGATCGTGTGTAGGCAAGTCCGTTCGTTCAAAAGTCCATTGGAAGTCCGTCAAAAGTCAGACGAGAGTCCGCTGGAATGGCCGTCGGACTTTTGTTGCTGAAAAGTCCACTTGTGTGTACGCGGCCTTAGTTTTCCACCACACAATATTTTGCTTTTAGGCCAAAAGGCTCAAATTTGGTCTCAATCTGACCAGAGCACTTTCTTCCACATGTTTGCTTTGTCCCTCACATGGCTTCTTGCAAACTGCAAATGGGACATTTTATGGCTTTCTTCCATCAATGGCTTTCTTCTTGCCACTCTTCCATAAAGGTCAGATTGTGGAGTGCACAACTAATAGTTTTCCTGTGAACAGATTCTCCCACCTGAGCTGTGGATCTCTGCAGCTCCTCCAGAGTTACTATGGGCCTCTTAGCTTCTCTTATTAATCCTCTCCTTGCCCGGCCTGTCAGTTTAGGTGGACAGCCATATTTTCAAATGATGGATTGAACAGTGCTCCTTGAGATGTTTAAAGCTTGGGATATTTTTTTATAACATAACCCTGCTTTAAAATTCTCCACAACTTTATCCCTGACCTGTCTTCTGGTGTGCTCCTTGGCCTTCATGATGCTATTTGTTCACTAAGGTTCTCTAAAAAACCTCTGAGGGCTTCACAGAACAGCTGTATTATACTGAGATTAAGACACACAGGTGGACTCTATTTACTAATTAGGTGACTTTTAAAGGCAATTGGTTCCACTGGATTTTAGTTAGGAGTATCAGAGTAATAGGGGGCTGAATACAAATGCACGCCACAATTTTCAGATATTAATTTGTAAAAAAAAATGAAAACCATTTATCATTTTCCTTCCACTTCACAATTATGTGCCACTTTGTGTTGGTCTATCACATAAAATCCCAATAAAATACATTTACGTTTTTGTTTGTAACATGACAAAATGTGGAAAATGTCAAGTGGTATGAATACCTTTTCAAGGCACTGTAAGTTATATAAAAAATAGAAATTTATTACATAGAACAGCAAAAAATATAGGGTTCAGTACAAGTTAGCAGAGGATGATACAAATCATGTTTAATGGTCACTGATATCCATATACAGTGGATATAAAAAGTCTACACACCCCTGTTAAAATTTCAGGTTTCTGTGATGTAAAAAAATGAGACAAAGATAAATAATTTTAGAATTTTTTCCACCTTTAACCGCTTGCCGACCAGCTGCCGCAGTTGTACTGCAGCAACATGACTCGGCTGCGCGAATCGCCGTTATGTTACATCGCTCCCTCTGGTGGCCACTAGGGGTGCGCACGTGCCCGCAGCTTGGCCCCGGAGCAGATGCGAGTGACCACTGGGCTCCCACGATCATTCGTAACACGGCGAGAACCGGGATCTCTGTGGGGAGAAGTGACAGAACACACACTAGGGAACACAATTAACCCCTTGATCGCCCCCTAGTGTTAACCCCTACACTGCCAGTGACATTTTTACAGTAATCGATGCATTTTTATTGCATCGATCAATGTATTAATGCCAATGGTCCCAAAAATGTGTCAAAATTGTCCGATGTGTCGCCATAATGTCATGATAAAAATCGCAGATTACCGCCATTACTGGTAAAAAAAAAATAATTAAAAAATGCTATAAATCTATCCCCCATTTTGTAAACGCTATAATTTTTGCGCAAACCAATCAATATATGGTTATTGCGATTTTTTTTTACCAAAAATATGTAAAAGAATACATATCGGCCTAAACTGAGGAAAAAAATAGTTTTTTGATATATTTTTGGGGATATTTATTATAGCAAAAATTAAAAAATAATGCGTTTTTTTTTCAAAATTGTCACTTTCTTTTTGTTTATAGTGCAAAAAAAAAAATCCGCAGAGGTGATCAAATACTACCAAAACAAAAGCTCTATTTGTGGGGAAAAAAAAACACGTCAATTTTGTTTGGGTGCAACATCGCACGACTGCGCAATTGTCAGTTAAAGCGACGCAGTGCCGAATCGCAAAAAGTTCTCTGGTCAGGAAGGGGGTAAATCCCCCTGGGGCTGAAGTGGTTAATGTGACCTATAAACTGTACAACTCAGTTGAACAACAAACTGAAATCTTTTAGGTGGAGGGATAAAAAACTAAAATAATATGGTTGCAAAAGTGTGCACACCCTTGCACTAATACTTTGTTGAAGCACCTTTTGACTTTATTCCAGCACTTTTTGGGTATGAGTCTATCAGCATGGCACATCTTGACTTGGCAATATTTGCCCACTCTTCTTTGCAAAAGCACTCCAAATCTGTCAGATTGCGAGGGCATCTCCTGTGCACAGCCCTCTTCAAATCACCCCACAGATTTTCAATTGGATTCAGGTCTGGGCTCTGTCTGGGCCATTCCAAAACTTTAATCTTCTTCTGGTGAAACCATTCCTTTGTTGATTTGGACGTATGCTTTGGGTCGCTGTCACACTGAAAGATCCTGAAGTTCCTCTTCATGTTCAGCTTTCTAGCAGAGACCTGAAGATTTTGTGCCAATATTGACTGGTATTTGGAACTGTTCATAATTCCCTCTACCATGACTGTTCCAGCTGAAGAAAAACAGCCCCAAAGCATGATGCTGCCACCACCATGCTTCACAGTGGGTATGGTGTTCTTTTGGTGACGTGTAGTGTTGTTTTTGCGCCAAATATATCTTTTTGGAATTATGGCCAAAAAGTTCAACCTTTGTTTTATCAGACCATAACACATTTTCCCACACGCTTTTGAGAGACTTCAGATCTGTTTTTGCAAAATTTAGCCAGGCTTGGATGTTTCTCTTCATAAGAAAAGTCTTACCACTCTACCCCATAGCCCAAATATATGAAGAATATGGGAGATTGTTGTCACATGTACCACACAGCCAGTACTTGCCAGACATTCCTGCAGATCCTTTAATGTTGCTGTAAGATTCTTGGCAGCCTCCAGTTTTCTTCTAGTCTTTTCATCAATTTTGGAGGGACGTCCAGTTCTTGGTAATGTCACTGTTGTGCCATATTTTCTCCACTTGATGATGACTGTCTTCACTGTGTTCCATGGTAGATCTAATGCCTTGGAAATTCTTTTGTACCCTTCTCCTGACTGATATCTTTTAACAGTGAGACCCCTCTGATGCTTTGGAAGCTCTCTGCATACCTTGGCTTTTGCTGTAGGATGCGACTAAGAAAATGTCAGGAAAGACCTACTAGAACAGCAAAACTTTATTTGGGGTGAATCAGAGGCATGTTAAATGATGGCAGGCGTGTACTGACTCCTATTTAACATGAGTTTGAATGTGATTGCCTAATTCTGGACACAGCTACATCCCCAGTTATAAGAGGGTGTGCACACTTATGCAACCACATTATTTATTTTTTTATTTCCCCCCTAAAAGATTTCAGTTTGTTTTTCAATTGAGTTGTACAGTTTATAGGTCACATTAAAGGTGGAAAAAGTTCTGAATTGATTTATCTTTGTCTAATTTTTTTACATCACATACGCATGTAGCTAAATATCATAGTGGCTGTTTCCTCAAATAAATATCCTCGCTTCCAATGTTTGACACCGCTGTGTGTCATAGAATTCAAGGGATCCTTGAACTAAATATTTCTTGTGATTTGTTGCTAGTGGATGCCTTATCTCAGGCTTTGAACTATCAGCCATCCCCGTGTGTATGTGGAGTGACTGTGAGTGTGCTGATGAACCCTGGCTGTTTCTTAACCGGTTCCCGACCGGCTCATGTGTATTTACGGGGGGCAGAATGGCTCCCCTGCGCGAAACCCATACGTGTGAGGGGTTCCTTTAAGAGCTGCCCAAGTATGCACTGGAGTACCTGTGTGGGACACCTTAAAAAGTTTGTTCTTGTGTCCCACGCTAGTGCTCCTGAGTCCAGATGTGTAAACAGCTGTTGAGTGTCCTCTCCTTACATTACACTGAATCGAGTTTGCAATTCCTTCTAGTTACAAACACATCTAGACAACAATGTCCTAAACTTCTTTTAATACAAATTAGCATGACCAAATGTAGTTAACCCTGTATCTGCCCAAAAAAAATCGTATTTAGTTTGCAAACGAACAATGTTTCTTACGACCGATTACTGTGCCCATGAACATGAAAGTAGCCATTTTAAACTGTCCAACAGTAAAGAAAAGCACATGGAGCAGCATGCAAGTAATAATCATAATAGGAACACAAGACAAATACTTACTTTTTAGATGCACTTTCTTTATCCTTCTGTACTGATCCTGCTGCCTTAATTTCAGGTCTGACCAGCCTTTCCCCAATTGCTACTTGGATCGTCGTACTCCAAAATTCCGGCGCAGACTCTTCACAACTTTAGTCATGATCTTGGCCTTTCTTACGTTTGGGTTTAGGTACGGTCCATACTTCCCATCATAGTCGGCCCTCTTCAATATGTCCACCATCTACACCATCTCACCAAAGGACATATTGGAGGCCTTAAATCTTCTCCTCCGGGATCGGGACGTTTCTTGCTCCAGACTTTCCTCCGCCTCGTTACTGCTATTATGCACCTGCTGTGTCTCCCACTGTCGTCTCCCACTGCGCAGAAAGAGAGGGGGCGGGGAATATTCTAGAAAGAACGTCAGGGGTGGGCGACGTGGGCGGAGTTTCACGCATGCGCAGTGTATATAAAGCTAACACGCGTGTGTCGTACGTACGATCTGTGAGTGGTGAAAGCGCCAAACGTTATAACAAAGGTAACATTTTAACTTGGGACATCAGTGACCTATACTCATTCTAGATTGAGGACTATATTATAAGATTAGGGATAAGATTAGGAGAGTTTAGCCTGATATTAGTGTTGTGGTCTTGTGTTTTGTCTTTCAGCAAATATGAAACAATTCAAAGACCCTGAATTCATGGGCCAGTTCATAGACAGATACAGGGATATGAGAAATTTTTGGGAGGTTAAAAACTCCTTATATCGCAATAAACCAGCTAGGAAGGCATCGCTGGAGAAACTGCTGCAATTTGTGAAGACGCAGGTCTCTATGTGTTTTTCTTCATATAGGACAGTTTGTGAGTAGGCAGGTACATTTCAAAAATACAATGTCAAATTAACAAGGGACACCAACCTCCTTGAGCTTTAAAAATACAAGATAATAATGTTGTTGTGTAAACTTGACACACACACACAAAAAAAAATATTATGGAGATGACTAAAAAATAATTTCAAAATATTAAAAAAAAAAGGAGTTCTTGATTAAAAAAAAATAAAATGACTATACAAAATAATTCCAAACATTATTATGGAGATCTGGCTTTAAAAACAAAAAAGATTATTCATGAGATCACGAGAAATAATAAAGAATGAAGTTTGTGAGAAGAAGAGAAGAAGAGAATGCGCTGCATTAAACTATTGAAAAAATTGCAGCATGACGAATGTGCCATCTCCATTACGAGCGGTAGTTTTACCAGACTGAACGCTTCCGTCGCGTACTTGAAACTGAGCATGCATGAGTTTTTGCGCGTCGGAATTGCATACACACAAATGCATTTTCTGATAGGAACTTTTTCCGACTGAAAAATTGAGAACCTGCTCTCAATCTAAATCGAATTCCGCCAGCAAGAGTCAGATGGAGCATATACACGGTCGCATTTTCTTACCAAAAGCTCTCATCGGTCTTTTGCTGGCCGAATTTCCGATCGCGTGTACGTGGCATAAGAGTGAGATCTCTGGTTATGCTCTGGAGTGTTGTCTTCCATGTCCAATAGTTCTCTGGGTGATCATCAAATGTTAGCAGCCCTGTATTTACTAATTCTCGACGAATAAGGTGCTTTGAAAGATCAGTGGTCTCTGAAGTTTCTAATGTGCCATCTCTGAAAGAAGATACATGATAATCCATGTTATGGAATGGATGTTGTATATTTGCATAATCTCTGCTTTCTTGGATGCGCACGCTTGGTGTTGGGACATTGTCAGTATAGGTGTGCAATTAAGGCATATTTGGAGTGGATTGAAGCTGTGGAGTTGTGCTGGAGATATGAGGAAACTCTGTTATATTTTGTTCCAGAGCATGATTTTAAACATACTCATGAGTCCTTTGTACTGGATCGTGAGTAGCTATCTCTGCACACTCTTGAATCGAATCCTCTTCTAAAACAGTTGCAGCTTCATATACTGCAGCTTCTGCAGATGCTGCTACTGCTGCCTTTTGACTCTGTAGCACATGCATATTAGCTTCCAGCTCTGCTTTCTGCTTCATCGTGTTTGCCTCTTTTTCAACATAAGAGACCTCTTCTCGCGCTGCTTCTGCCTTTGCTCTTGCAGAGTGCTGCAGAACTCACTGACGATCTGCTGGAGTTCACAGAATTTCAGGAGCTGGAAACATGAGATCTGGTCTCCAAAGTTAGAGGAGTTATTTTAATACTCTTATCTGAATTCATGGTGATCAATTTGAAGTGGATGCCTTAACTTCAAATGTAGCTCTTTTGACTTTGCCTGTTACATGTATGCCTTTTATTTTGCTGTCCTACTATCCCTTAGCTGACAATCCTATAGACAGTCCTATAATAGACAGCACACACAGCCATTAATGTCTAAACCGCTGGCAACAAACGTGAGTACAACCCTAAGTGAAAATATCCAAATTGGGGCCAAAGTGTCAGAGCTTCACAGGCTGCCACTGGAGTCCTCTTCCACTCCTCCATGACACCATCACGGAGCTGGTGGATGTTAGAGACCTTGCACTCCTCCACCTTCCATTTGAGGATGCCCCACAGATGCTTAATAGGGTTTAGGTCTGGAGACATGCTTGGCCAGTCCATCACCTTTACCCTCAGCTTCTTTAGCAAGGCAGTGGTCATCTTGGAGGTGTGTTTGGGGTCGTTATCATGTTGGAATACTGCCCTGCAGCCCAGTCTCCGAAGGGAGGGGACCATGCTCTGCTTCAGTATGTCACAGTACATGTTGGCATTCAGGGTTCCTTCAAAAAACTGTAGCTCCCCAGTGCTGGCAGCACTCATGCAGCCCCAGAACATGACACTCCCACCACCATGCTTGACTGTAGGCAAGACACACATGTTTTTGTACTCCTTACCTGGTTGCCACCACATACGCTTGACACCATCTGAACCAAATATGTTTATCTTGGTCTCATCAGACCACAGGACATGGTGCAAGTAATCCATTTCCTTAGTCGGCTTGTCTTCAGCAAACTGTTTGCAGGCTTTCTTGTGCATCATCTTTAGAAGAGGCATTGACAGGCTGACCCCCCCACCCCTTCATCCTCTGCAGCAATGCTGGCAGCACTTATATGTCTATTTCCCAAAGACAACCTCTGGATATGACGCTGAGCCAGTTCCTAAATATCTTGCAGGACAATTTCATGGTTCGGATGGTAGACGCACCAACTAGAAATAAAGCATTACTGGATCTACTGATTACCAACAATACAGACCTGAACACGGATGTGGAAATACGGGGCAATTTAGGAAACAGCGATCACAGGTCAATTGGCTTCAGTATAAATCACACAAATTGGAAACATAAAGGGAATACAAAGACACTGAATTTCAAAAGAGCCAACTTTCCTAAACTACGAACCTTGTTATAAGGCATGAATTGGGATAAAATCTTAGGAACAAAGAACACGGAGGAGAGATGGGTTTGCTTTAAAAGCATATTAAATAAGGGCATTAGCCAATGCATCCCATTGGGTAATAAATTTAAAAGAGCGAACAAAAGTCTTGGATGGCTTAACTCCAATATAAAAATGCATATAAAAGCAAAGGAGAGGGCCTTCACAAAATACAAGGTTGAGGGATCATCATCAGCATTCAGACTTTATAAAGAATGCAACAAGAAATATAAGGGTGCAATTAGGGCAGCTAAGATAGAACACGAAAGACACATAGTGGAGGAGAGCAAAAAAAAATCCCAAGAAATTCTTTAAGTATGTAAACAGTAAAAAGGGAGGACAGACCATATTGGCCCCATGAAGAATGAGGAAGGACATCTGGTTACAAAGGATGGGGAGATCGCGAAGGTATTAAATTTATTCTTCTCCTCGGTCTTCACAAGGTAATCGGGGCTTTTCAGTAACCAAAACTGCAGTGTTTATCCTTATGGCACATCACAGGAAGCACCTCCATGGTTAACAGAGGACAGAATTAAAATTAGACTTGGGAAACTTAACATTAATAAATCACTGGGACCAGATGGCTTGCATCCAAGGGTAATTAGAGAACTCAATCAAGTAATTGCCAGACCATTGTTCCTAATTTATACTGACAGTCTACTGACTGTAATGGTACCAGGTGATTGGAGGAAAGCCAATGTAGCACCAATATTTAAAAAGGGCCCAAAATACATCCCTGGGAATTACAGACCAGTTAGCCTAACAGCAATAGTATGCAAGCTCTTGGAGGGGATGATAAGGGACTATATACAAGATTTTAGTAACAAGAACGGTTTCATTAGCAGTAATCAGCATGGATTCATGAAGAATCGCTCTTGCCAAACCAATCTATTAATCTTCTATGAGGAGGTGAGTTGCCATCTAGATAAAGGAAGGCCCGTAGACATGGTGAATCTGGATTTTGCAAAATAATTTGACACAGTTCCCCATAAACGTTTACTGTACAAAATAAGGTCTGTTGGTATGGACCATAGGGTGAGTACATGGATTGAAAACTGGCTACAAGGGCTAGTTCAGAGGGTGGTGATAAATGGGGAGTACTCGGAATGGTCAGAGGTGGGTAGTGGGGTCCCCCAGGGTTCTGTGCTGGGACCAATCCTATTTATTTTGTTCATAAATGACCTAGAGGATGGGATAAACAGTTCAAACTCTGTATTTGCAGATGATGCTAAGCTAAGCAGGGCAATAACTTCTCCGCAAGATGTGGAAACCTTGCAAAAGGATCTGAACAAATTAATGGGGTGGACAACTACATTACAAATGAGGTTTATTGTAGAAAAATGTAAAATAATTCATTTGGGTGGCAAAAATATGAATGCAATCTATACACTAGGGGGAGAACCTCTGGGGGAATCTAGGATGGAAAAGGACCTGGGGGTCCTAGTAGATGATAGGCTCAGCAATGGAATGCAATGCCAAGCTGCTGCTAACAAAGCAAACAGAATATTGGCATGCTTTAAAAAGGGGATCAACTCCAGAGATAAAACATTAATTATCCCGCTCAACAGGACTCTAGTCCGGCCGCACCTAGAGTATGCTGTCCAGTTCTGGGCACCAGTCCTCAGGAAGGATGTACTGGAAATGGAGCGAGTACAAAGAAGGGCAACAAAGCTAATAAAGGGTCTGGAGGATATTAGTTATGAGGAAAGGTTGCGAGCGCTAAACGTATTCTCTCTGGAGAAGAGACGCTTGAGAGGGGATATGATTTCAATTTATAAATACCGTACTGGTGACCCCACAATAGGGATAATACTTTTTGCAGAAGGGAGTTTAACAAGACACATGGGCACTCATTAAAATTAGAAGAAAAGAGGTTTAACCTTAAACTACGTAGAGGGTTCTTTACTGTAAGAGCGGCAAGGATGTGGAATTCCCTTCCACAGGCGGTGGTCTCAGCGGGGAGCATCGATAGTTTCAAAAAAACTATTAGATAAGCACTTGAATGACTGCAACATACAGGGATATACAATGTAATACTGACATATAATCACACACATACTGTAGGTTGGACTTGATGGACTTGTGTCTTTTTTCAACCTCACCTAATATGTAATACTATGTAATACTATGTAATGTTAAACTTCCAGTGATCAGTATGAGAGAGTGAGAGTGATAACACCAAATTTAACACACCTGCTCCCCATTCACACCGATACCTTGTAATACTAACGAGTCACACGACACTGGGGAGGGAAAATTACTAATTGGGCCCAATTTGGACATTTTCACTTAAGGGGTGTACTCACTTTTGTTGTCGACGGTTTAGAAATAAATGGCTGTGTGTTGAGTTATTTTGAGGGGGCAGCAAATTTACACTGTTATACAAGCTGTACACTCACTACTTTACATTGTAGCAAAGTGTCATTTTTTCAGTGTTGTCACATGAAAAGATATAATAAAATATTTACAAAAATGTGAGGGGTGTACTCACTTTTGTGAGATACTGTATAAAGGAAAGAGATTTGCGAAGCATTAAATCCCTAAAATCTTTATTTCATAAACACTAAAAGCAACTCACTTTGATTGGTGCTATAACCAGCACCACCATAGCAGGATCTAAAAACCACAAAACCCCCTACAGTTGTGAGTCGTGACTGCACTTTCGGGCAGTGTGATACACCTCTACAAGTTTCATCAAACTACTTCCTGATCACATCGCTCTCTGCAAATTTACTTATGCTTCTCCCCTCCTGCTTTCACTTAACCCACACTTCTGTTACACTGTCAAATTGCTATGCTATCTCTTCCTAAAACCCCTTTTTAGTACATATATTAGGAAATACAATATTGCCTACAAATTTTGTTGCTAATATGATTTTACAACATATAACCATGTATGACATGCCGCAATAGACCTAAATAAATGCATTACAAAAAAATTACTGTTAAAATACAAATACAATATAGGTACATACATAAATTCATGAACAGACAAATATACTGAAAATACTAAAAAAATATTCCTATGTTCAAGAACTAATAATTTTTTTATACAGTGTTTTCTACCTATTTTTATTTCTCACCACCACAAATATTTCCTCTCTATGATTTCTCCTCTCCTCAATAGTATCTATTAAGCTTTTATTTGATCAACATAATCATCTTTTGTACTATTTATTTTTTTCGGATTCTTGTAATTTGTCAATCCATCTAGGATGATGGCATGTCCCTGGTCTTTAGAAATAATAAGATCCAAAAAATGAATTTCATCCATTTTACTTACACAATTAAACTGTATACTGTATTTCTATTAATACAATATGTTATAAGAGCTATTCAAGCAGATACCACATGTCCTGACACTATGGTCAGTTTACATGCCTCCGTCATCCACAGCCTGCTATCTGGTCTCCTCTCTGGCCCTGTGTCCTCCTCCTCCATCCCCTCTCTGCCTGTCCTCCTCCCCCTCCTGCTGCTTGCATAACACTAACCTGCATACACCATCAGCACTTCCTTCTATTGCAGTGTCCCCCACCGTGTATGATTTATAAATATAAATGCTGCAAATATCTAATTTAACAGCCAAGATCCGTGATCTCATGATTGGCAAGCTCTCTCCTCCTCTCCTCCCCCCAGCCCCTCCCCTCCTCCTCCCCTCCAGACTGACGTCAGCGGGGGAATTTGGGCCCCTCCAGCTGCATCTGTCAGAGGAGGAAAGGAGAAAGCTGGCCGGTCACGTGATCGCAATCTCGGCTGTGAAATTAGGTATTTGCGGCATTTATTTTTATAAATCATACACAGAGGGGGACACTGCAATAGGAGACAGCACTGATGGTGTATACAGGTTAGATTGGATTAACAACCACTTTAATCCCACCTGTGGCTACTGATCCCAGCGTCACCTCTTTAGACACTGCCAGCCCACCTGGCTGAAGCTGCCCCTTTCACTAGCCCTCCTGGCTAACTTCTGCACAGTCTTCCCAGACTGATCACTCACCAGCCCACCCAGTTGACTTCTCAGGAGATCTCTGGGATGAGCTGACCTGCTCCCATTGTCCTCTCCTTGCTCTTGTGCCTCCGGGAAGGGGTTCTTCCATGTGTTGTGGGAGATCCTTGCAGCACTCGAATCCCAGGCAGGAGGTCATCCCCCAAGACTAGGGGGCACCCTCAAGGGCCACCGACAGCCTCCTCAGCACTCCATCTCCATCTTCCACCCGACTGCCCCTGCTGCCAGCCCATTTGCTGGGGATTGGCTGGGCTCTCATCAAAATGCCAAGCAGCTCCTGCTAGCTTCCGCCCACTATATATGGAAGCTTCTCCAAGGTTCCAGAAAGCAGGAGGAGGCACCAGAGATGCTTCTTGCTGAGTCATCCAGCCTCCCAGAGTGACTAAACCCTGACCCAGATTCAACCCAGGCCTGGCTCTCGGTCAGATCAATTTTCCCATACTAACAAACCTATTTACATCTAGCACACTAGCTAAAGAGTGCAACAAAAGCATGGTCCAATTTGCTCCAGCAGAAAATTACTTTAACTCTTTCACTGCCAGGTCCGTAAGCCGTACAGATGTACAGAAGTGCCTGCAGGTGGCCAGGTCAGTACGGCGTGCAGACTTCATTTCTCCCTCTCCTCTAAGCTTATGGTCACTTCAATGACCATAAGCTTATATCAGAATTATTTAGCAGACTCTGCTGAACAATTCTATAACTCTAATCAGCGGATTACAACCCGCTGATCAGAGTTATTAACCCCTAATGTGACCGCTCCCCCACCCACACTGCCACCTCCCTGTCCCCTGCCTCTCCACCCCACTGCACCCTTCCATCTGAAACAGCCCCCCCCACTCTCCTCTCCTATCCCCTTCACCCCTCTTCTTGACCCCCAGCACTGATTACCCCCCTCCACCGACCCCCCCCTGCAAACCCGCTCCCCGCAGCCACCATCATTAGCCAGCATCCCTCCTCTTCCACTCCCACCGACTTCAGATGCTGCATGGGGCTTGGGTGGGGTCCAGATGTCCCCATCAGTCAGATCGCCCCCAACTGCCCTCGCACCCCCAATCCATGGCCGCTCCGAGCGGCATCTCTCCTTCCCTTCACTCCGCCTGCAGCTCGCTGCTATGTGCCCACTGACACTGACAGCTGATATATTGTAACCGCGAGTGTTACAATGTATCAGACTGTCATTTTCTGAATGGATGGAATCTCTATACAGATTCTCATTCATTCAAGTAAAGTGTTGCAGAGAAAAGGGACTATCTTCAGTCCCTTTCTCTGTCTCAAAAAAAGAGATATGGGGGTCTGTTTAGACCTCTGATATCTCACCAAAGATGCCCCCCCCCCCCAAAAAAAAAGAAAAAAAAAAAAGTAAAATAAAATAAAAAAACACAAATATAGTAAGACCCCCAGGTCTGCCTGCACTCACCCCTCCATGGTGACAACCCCCCTCCCCCCAAAAAGAAAAAAAATTAAATGACTGTAAAAATAAAAATGTAAAAAGTAAATAAAAAACACAAACATAGTAAGACCCTCTAGGTCCGCCCGCACTCCCCCCTCCATGGTGACGGTCCCCCCCGCACTCACCCCTCCATGGATACGTCAGCTTCTGCTCCCGGCCAACCCAATCTGTCCTAATTTGCCAGGAGGAGAAGCCGGAAGACGATAGCAAATATTAATTCGCTATTGCCACAACTCACAAGTGGGTGGGTTTGGGGTGTAATGCTATGTGCCCAAGCCCAACCTTTTTCAAGCCAATGTGGCTTGAAAAAAAAGTATGTGTCCGGCGCTCTGCAGGGGAGCGGCGCTCCAGCGCCCCTAGTGGTCCTGGTTAGACCCCTGTTACATGGAGTGGACTCTGAAAAAGAAGATCGCCTGCTCAGTGGGGGATCTGTCTGCTGATCCCTGCTGAGCAGGAGGATGACAGGTCCGTGTCCGCTCCGCTGATGCAGAGCGGACACGGACACAGCTCGCTATTCTCTATGGGACCAACGGATGGAAACGGACTGCCTGTCCATTTCCATCGGATGCCATCCGATCCGATCTGCTAGATGGATGAGAAATTAAATCCCCATCCGTCTGTTTTTAGATCAGATGCAGATCGATTTAGATCCGTCTGACTGGATCAGATGCAGGCGGGTGTAAACGGACACATGTCCAATTACATCAGTGTCTCCATAGAGAACAATGGGTGGTCCGATTGGGCCCGCCTGAAAAATTGACAGGCAGACCCGATTGGTGTGCTTGTGTGAAAGGGGCCTAAGGCCATGTTCACACAGGGCATACACAGCGTACCTTTACAGGAATGAACGGGTGTTTCATGCATCTCTGTGCAGACAGTCCCATTGATGTCATTTGGGATGTAGCAACTGCACAAACAGAGCTGTTGCTCCCAATTTTACATCCATGTAGGTCCGAATGCATGTTCCTGAGTTCACACTGTCTGCATTCGGGGTCATGTACTCACACCCACACGGATGTCACATTTGGAATAGCAGCTATGCCTGTGCAGCCATTGCATCCCAATTGACATAAATGGGATTGCCTGTACGGGGATGCACGGAACACCTGTGCATCCCTGTGCGGGTAAACTTGGCCCCCTATGGGCGTACACTTTAGTATGCCACATGTGAACGAGGCTTTAGTACTAATTTAGCAGGAATTTTGAAAGTTACGTTGTGTTTATGTACAATATTAATGATTTTTGTGTATTTTTTTGTGAAAATAGCGATATGATGAACATTTGCGCAATTAATGTGGGGCCCAAAAAATCAGTAGGACTTTTTTTTATTCTACTGGCCATGTGCTTTTGGAAAATGTCTACTTTGAGGGGTCTTTTCATATTCTGAAAGCTGTAAGTGAAAAATGAGGACCTCCAGAATCTTTAGAGAAATTTTAGGTATGTTTTGATTTTCACCATTTTGCAAAAAGGCGCAATTTAAAATGTACAAATATTTGTTATTTATTAACTCCACAATCTTTTATATTTAGTAGGAATTTAGCAGAAATTTTGTAAGATTAGCTGTGTTTTTATCTGCTAATAATGGTTTTAGTGTATTTTTTGCCAATATATAGGTTCGATAAACATTTGCGCAACTACCGCTGGGTATAAAATATCATTAGCACCTTCTTTTTTTTCTAGAGGTCATATGCTTTCAGAAAGTATATGATTTTGTGGGTCTTTCACAAATTCTGAAAGCTGTAAGGGAAAAATCAAAACCTTCAGATTTTTAGAGAAATTTGGATATTTACACTTTTGCGTCTGTTCAATTTTCACCATTTCACAAAAAAGCAAAATTTAAAAGTTACAAATATTTGTTATTTATTCACTCAATACAGGTTAAGCTTTTATATTTAGTAGGAATTTTGTAAAATTTGCTGTGCTTTTAGCTGCTAATAATGGTTTAAGGCGACTTTCACAACGGTTTGGTTTGATAAACATTTGCGCAAATACCGCGGGGTCTAAAAAATCAGTAGCACCTTCTTTTTATTCTACTTATCATGGGCTTTCAGAAAATAGATTGTTTGGGGGGCATTTTGCAAATTCTGAAAGCTATAAGTGAAAAATAAAAAACAAAGGAAAAATTGCAAAAATCATCTGGCCACCTGAGTGTACAAAATGGAGCACAGGGTCTGGCAGCAAAAGGGTTAAAGTGAATAACTCTACACCAAGTTCATTATATGTATTTATACATGGTGATCATATGCCTCCTTAATCACCTCTTCTTAAGCGAAGAGGCAATTAAGGAGGCAAATGATGGAGTTCCACTACGCCTCTTATCAGTTTGGTTGCCCTTCTTTGCACTTTCTCCAGTTCCCCAATCTTTTTGTCAACTGGTGCCCAAAACTAGGGTTGCCACCTGTCTGTAAATTTACAGACAGTTTGTAAATTTCGGCTGATTTTCAAGCTGCTCCGGTATGGATGGCAACAGCTCATAAAAAAAAGACTTTTGGAAGACTTTGGAACTGAGCAGGCACAGTTCTGAAGCCAGCTGAATACTATTTGGCAATCTTCGTGTGCTTTGCAGTGGGCATTGCGTGACGTCATGGTGCATTCATTTTTTTTCGTTCCTATAAAACAGTCAACAGTGTATTGAGAAGCCAGCTTTATGGCTCTACAGCAGCCATCACCACCAGATTAGAGAAGCTGATCTAAACAGTAAGTGGTTATCTTTAATAGCAATACATCACACACATTTTGTCTTTGCAGCCTACTGTATAAGACAAGTGGGCAACACACACAAACACACATTTTCTTTTTTTCTTTTTTTTAAATGTGATGCATCTCTAATTGCAGCTAATATGTTTTCATAATATTTTTCACTAAGTTCCAAAAGATCAGTTTTCATTAACAATAGTTTTTCTGATTTTCATTACACAGGCATCTGCAGCACACAAGGCAGTAGGTTTTACAGGTACTGAGATTTAAGAGGGGTCAGGGCTAGTTTGGCCATAGCTTTCCCACAGAAGTGTGAAACGATTTTAATGGGTATTTTGATTTCAGTTTAAAGTTTGACATATTTAACAGCTGCTGTTGGTAACACAAAACAGTTCAGGGTGTGTGTTTTAGGTTACACTGGTGTCCGTTTATGAAGCAGTGAAAATTTTTCACTGCTCCATTCTCTGGAATTTACAGAGTAGATTGTTCTGCTCTGGATGCCAGTTTATGAAGCGGTGTAGATAAATTCTCCTTTGGAGGAGTGAAGCGTTCTACAAATGCTTCAAACAGTGAAGAACGCCCCTGATACTGGAATCTCGTGAGACATAGCGAGATTACAGTACCAAAAATTCACTGAAACACCAAGATGTCCATTTATTAAATCATAACTGCTCAGTACACAGACATTCCCGGAGGAGACCGCCTACCTAGTTAATAAAATATCTGTCCCACTATACTGTGTATATATATATATATATATATATATATATATATATATATATATATATATATATATATATATATATATATATATATATATATATATACACACACATACACACATACATGATTGATATATATATATATATATATATATATATATATATATATATATATATGTATACACATAGACATGACAGCCATGGCAGGGGGGCATGGTTACTGTCTTGGGGGGTCTAATCCATGAAGGAGGAAGTAAAAAATCTTCCTCCTTCCTCCAGGATTCTCTCTTCACTCCCCGATTCACCAGCTCTGAGCTGGTGAATCGGGGAGTGTGAATTCTGACACATATCGCCAGTGAAGTTCTGAGATCGCAGCTTCTTAAACTAGCTGGTGACTTCTAAAGTGACTGCACTTCCAGGTGCACGCCTATGCAAGTGCACCTGGAAGTGCAGTCACTTTAGATCTCAAGGGAAGCGCTGAAATGAGGGGGGGGGGCTTTGCTGATTTTATCATCCAATCATGCACAAGCAAAAATGCTGTTTTTTATTTTCCCTGCATGTCCCCCTCAAATCTACAGCGACTGCACTTCCAAGTGCACTTGTAGTGCAAAGTGGATTTGTCTTTAGAAAATCAACCCCATTGTTATTTTCAGGCTCATGGCTAACAGATCTGAAGTTCAAATACTGGTTAGCAGCTGATGATGATTCAAAAGAAAATGCAAAGTGTCTGTGGTGCAAATAATTGTTCAGCATAGCACACGGAGTTTGTGACGTCTGTAATGCTACAAGTTACAAACACAAGTCTATTGCTGCAGCTAGGCAAGCCCAACTCTGAATTTGTTACATTTTCAAAACAAAGCACAGTTTCAGACTTGTTGGCTCATGAAAGAAAAACTTGTTTAACAGAGTTGAAAATAGTTAATTTCATGGCAAAAAAAAATTACTACTAGGGTTTTTAGATGATTTTACAGATAGTATGGCTAGCTGGTTTCCAGACTACCAAATAGCAAACTCCCTCGGTTGTAAGCAGGGCCGTTTTTAATATTGATTGGACCCTGGGCAAACATTTTCTTAGCCCCCCCCCCCCAATTCTGAGATATACATTAAATAGCAGCTAGACTCAAAATCAGTTTTCTGCAGCAATTGCGATTGGTTGCCGGAGCTTGCAGCATATCATTGCCACTCACTGACTGCTTGCCAGAAGCTAAAACACATTGTTTCTGCTTGCTGATTGGTTGCTAGAGGTTACTGGAAATCCTTACCGCTCACTGATTGGTTTCTAAAGGTTACTGCGCATCATTACCGCTCACTGATTGACCGCTATAGGTTACTGCACATCATTATTGCTAACTGATTGGTTGCTAGAGGTTATTGCACATCATTTTTGCTCACTGACTGGTTGCTAGAGATTATAGCGTGTGCTACATATGGAATGTGAGTTTGAGGGGTACGTTACGTATGTAATGCGGGGTTAAGGGTACATCCAAGTTCTCCATCCCCCTAAGTACGAAACTCTCCCCCCCAGATTCTAGTTCAGAGCTCACCCCCCTGTCCCCCCCACTCCAGTGTAGAGATGTTCTCCCTCCCCAAATCATCTCCTAGCATCTAGAAAACCTCACAGTCAGAGTGCAGCTAGATACAGAAGATCAACTAAACTTACAGGACGTCTATCCGTGCAGACTGCTGGCTGCTTCACAAGGAGCTTCTGCCTGTGTGCATTCCCGCCCCCTCCCTCCCCTCCTCTCGCTCACTCTCCTTGCTCTCCACCCTCTGCTCTCATATTGAGATGTGTAGAGCGGAGAGGGATCAGAGCGGCTGCTGACAGACAGAGGAGCGCTGTCACTTGTAAATACAGAAGCAGCGTTTCTCTGTACCTACAACTGACAGTAGTGACTAGTGAGCAGCTGACAAGTGGCAGAACTCTGGCAGGCAGCAGCGTAGGCTCAATTGGCAGCTGCTTTGGGCCCTATTTGCCCTGCGCTAAAGACAGCCCTGGTTGTAGGTCTACCAAAGGGTCAATGCTAATCAAAAAACGCCATTGGCAAGCGCAATGAAGAGGTGTTGTGGTGAAAACTTGCCTTTTGTAATTTTTCATCACTGATTGATGAAACTACAGAAATATCAACAAAAAAATAGCCATGGTGGTCATTTATTTTGATGAAAATGCTGATAAAACAGAATCAGTTCTGCCGCCTTGTTGATCTCACTGAAGCTACTGCTGGTGCTGTTTTTGAGCAGATTAAACAATGTTTTCTGGAAGATGGTATCCCCCTGAAAAATTTTATGACACTTCCTATCATTAGCGGCCCTTTACCGTTGTTTTTCTCTTTCGGTATTCAGCCGCTAGCGGGGCGGTTTTACCCCCGCTAGCGGTCGAGAAAGGGTTAAAAACCACCGCAAAGCGCCTCTGCAGGGGCGCTTTGCTGGCGGTATAGCCACGCTGCCCCATTGATTTCAATGGGCAGGAGCGGTGAAGGAGCGGTGTATACACCGCTCCTTCACCGCTTGGAAGATGCTGCTAGCAGGACTTTTTTTCCCATCCTGCTAGCAAACCGCTCCAGTGTGAAACCCCCCGGGTTTTCACACTGGAGACACAGCAGCGGTTGTTTTGGGTCGCTTTGCAGGCGCTATTTTTAGTGCAATAGCGCCTGCAAACCGCCCCAGTGTGAAAGGGGTCTAAGTGCTACTTTCTGTATCTTCAAGCAGTTCTGCCAAATTTCACCCAATTCAATCACATTTTTCAGAGCAATTCTCCTCTGTTACCTGACTTGTACTGCCAACTGCTTAAAAGTTTTATCGGCCACTTTATCAGGCCAAACCTGTTGGTTTTATTTAAAAATAGTTACATAATTAATCTGATTGAAAAAAGACACAAGTCCATCCAGACAGCATTTTAATTGGCTACCAAGCAAAGGAGCATCTGTATTAACTGCAGTAATTGCCATTAAAAGCAACTGCCATTAAAAGCGGTAACTGCCACTAAAAAATGAATGCCGTTGCAAACAGAATCCTTTAGCTGTTGGCTTTACAAAAACCTTCAAACAAGTCTACCGCTAAATTTCTGGACATTATTGAACTTGCAAAGCATTTTCCACAATGTGTCCCCCCATCTGATTTTGACGCACTGCATACTGAATTTATTGAATACCAAGTGACAGATTTAACTCTTGCTGAGACTATAAGCTATATTATCCTTCAGGACAATCTGAGAGTACCTAAATTCCCACATCTAGTTAAATTTGCAATATCTATGCTTTCCCTTCCCCGTGAGACAACTGAGGTAGAACGTTTGTTTTCCTTTGTGAAGTTAACCACTTCAGCCCCGGACCATTTGGCTGCTCAAAGACAAGAGCACTTTTTGCGATTTGGCACTGCGTCGCTTTTCGCATTGAAAACTGATCTTAGGAACAAACTTTCCACTCCAATGTTAGAAGGACTGCTGTCAGCAAAGAGTGGCCCAGGAAGAATTAGTCAGCAAATGCTTGAACAAGTTGATGCCACAATGTATGACCACATGTTTGAAACTGTATCCAAGCCTAAACAAAAACTACTGGGTGTTTCTTCTGCTGCTGCTGGTAACGTGTGTAAGGACTAGGGATGAGCTTCGAGCTCGAGTTGAACCTATGTTCGACTTGAACATTGCCTGTTCGACCGGTCAGCGAATTGCGAACGTTATGAGCCATTTGCGCCAAATTCGAGTGGCGTGCCACGGCCCATAATTTACTGAGGCATCGCAGTGCATTGCTGGCTGATGATTGGCAAGCATGCACTATGACCCGCATGCTTGGCCAATCACAGCGCCGTCTGCACAGAGAGCCGCAATTGGCCAAAGCCAGGGTGGCTTGGCCAATTATGGTTTGGGGGGTTTAGTACACGCCCCACACTATATAAGGCCACCTGCGTGGCGGCCTTGTGTAGTGTGTTGCGGCGGCGGAGAGATAGAGAGACAGTGCCATTTGATTTAAGTTAGATAGAGTAGGCAGGCAAGTCAGTTAGCTGCACTTACAGTGTATTGTGTATATATATGCATCCTAGGTGTTGTGTATATATATATATATATATATATATATATATATATATATATATATATATATATACACTGTATTCAGTTTAGCCAGATCCGTTCCTGTTATACTCTTCCTACTGACAGGCAGGCCGGTGTTTTTACAGTATTTACAGCTACCTGAAGAAAATTGCTGGTGTTCTTCTGATCCTATTAGTACCACAGGCAGGCATCTACAGTATTTACAGTTTCCTGTGTCCTCTGCAAAGTGTGCACCTAAAGCTACCTGAAGAAAATTGCTGGTGTTCTTCTGATCCTATTAGTACCACAGGCAGGCAGCTGCAGTATTTAAAGTTAGTGTACTGTGTCCTCTGCACAGTTTGCACCTAAAGCTACCTGAAGACAATTGCTGTTGTTCTGATCCTATTATTACCACAGGCAGGCAGCTGAACTATTTACAGTTAGTGTACTGTGTTCTCTAAACAGTGTGCACCTAAAGCTACCTGAAGAAAATTGCTGGTGTTCTTCTGATCCTATTAGTACCGCAGGCAGCTGCAGTATTTACAGTTAGTGTAGTGCATCCTCTGCACAGTGTGCACCTGAAGCTACCTGAAGACAATTGCTGTTGTTCTGATCCTATTAAGACCACAGGCAGGCAGCTGCAGTATTTACAGTTAGTGTACTGTGTCCTCTGCACAGTGTGCACCTAAAGCTACCTGAAGAAAATTGGTGGTGTTCTTCTGATCCTATTTGTACCACAGGCAGGCAGCTGCAGTATTTACAGTTAGTGTAGTGCGTCCTCTGCACAGTGTGCACCTAAAGCTACCTGAAGACAATTGCTGTTGTTCTGATCCTATTAATACCACAGGCAGGCAGCTGCAGTATTTACAGTTAGTGTCGTGCATCCTCTGCACAGTGTGCACCTAAAGTTACCTGAAGACAATTGCTGTTGTTCTGATCCTATTAATACCACAGGCAGGCAGCTGCAATATTTACAGTTAGTGTACTGTGTCCTCTGCACAGTGTGCACCTAAAGCTACCTGAAGACAGTTGCTGTTGTTCTGATCCTATTAGTACCATAGGCAGGCAGCTGCAGTATTTACAGTTAGTGTAGTGCGTCCTCTGCACAGTGTGCACCTGAAGCTACCTGAAGACAATTGCTGTTGTTCTGATCCTATTAAGACCACAGGCAGGCAGCTGCAGTATTTACAGTTAGTGTACTGTTTCCTCTGCACAGTGTGCACCTAAAGCTACCTGAAGAAAATTGGTGGTGTTCTTCTGATCCTATTAGTACCACAGGCAGGCAGCTGCAGTATTTACAGTTAGTGTACTGTGTCCTCTGCACAGTGTGCACCTAAAGCTACCTGAAGACTAGGGATGAGCCGAACACCCCCCCCGGTTCGGTTCGCACCAGAACCTGCGAACGGACCGAAAGTTCGCATGAACGTTAGAACCCCATTGACGTCTATGGGACTCGAACTTTCGAAATCAAAAGTGCTCATTTTAAAGGCTAATTTGCATGGTATTGTCCTAAAAAGGGTTTGGGGGCCCGGGTCCTACCCTAGGGGACATGTATCAATGCAAAAAAAAACTTTTAAAAATGGCCGTTTTTTCGGGAGAAGTGATTTTAATGATGCTTAAAGTAAAAAAAAAAAAGTGAAATATTCCTTTAAATATCGTACCTGGGGGGTGTCTATAGTATGCCTGTAAAGTGACGCGTGTTTCCCGTGTTTAGAACAGTCCCTGCACCAAATGTCATTTTTAAAGGAAAAAATCTCATTTAAAACTGCTTGCGGGTTTAATGTAATGTCGGGTCCTGGCAATATGGATGAAAATCAGTGAGACAAACGGCATGGGTACCCCCCAGTCCATTACCAGGCCCTTTGGGTCTTGTATGGATATTAAGGGGAACCCCGCACCCAAATTAAAATAAGGAAAGGTGTGGGGCCACCAGGCCCTATATACTCTGAACAGCAGTATACAGGCGGTGCAAACAAGACAGGGACTGTAGGTTTGTTGTTAAGTAGAATCTGTTTGTAATTTTGAACGGGTACATTTTTAACGTGTTTAGCTTCAGCCAAAAAATCTTTTTTAAGCTTTTTAGAAAACATAGGGAAGGGTTATCACCCCTGTGACATTTGTTTTGCTGCCTTTCCTCCTCTTCAGAAGATTTCACCTCACTTTTTGTCCCAATGAAAAATGTTTTTTGAAAATTTGGGTTTTTTTGTGGAACAAGGATTGGAAAGCATCAGTGGAAAGGAGAAATGTTTTTCCCATATTAACTCTTAGCAGGAGAGAATTTCCCTTCCTAGGGGTAGATTTCATCTCACTTCCTGTTGTCTCCTTCCGTTTGCAAGTAGGAGTCGTTTGTAAGTTAGATGTTTGAAAGTAGGGTCCTGCCCTATATACTCAGCAGAAATTTGGGCGTTAGGTGTTGTTGTGGCCACAACACTGTAAGCCCTCACAGGGCCCTGCTGTGAAATATTAGATCAAGAATTGTAATTACATGCCCCTGTTGAACAGGAGCTGAAAAATTAGGCCTTAGGCACTGGTGCTGGTGCCACAACACTGCAACCCCTCACAGACCCTCTTGTTGGTACGCAGGAACGAGCCCTGCTGCAAAGTATTGCATCAAAAATTGTAATTACGCGCCCCTGTTAAACAAGGGCTGAAAAATTGGGCCTCAGGCACTGGTGCTGGTGCCACAACACTGCAACCCCTCACAGACACTCTAGTTGGAACGCAGGAACGAGCCCTGCTGCAAAGTATTGCATCAAAAATTGTAATTACATGCCCCTGTTAAACAGGGGCAGAAAAAATGGGCCTTAGGCACTGGTGCTGGTGCCACAACACTGCAACCCCTCACAGACACTCTAGTTGGAACGCAGGAACGAGCCCTGCTGCAAAGTATTGCATCAAAAATTGTAATTACACGCCCCTGTTAAACAGGGGCTGAAAAATTGTGCCTTAGGCACTGGTGGTGGCGCCCAGAACCAAAAATGTTCTTACAAGCTATCAGCGTGATGATTGGGGAGGAAGAGGATAATTACTCAGGGATAGTCACTCAGCATCAGCATAGGCAGTCTTTGAAGGGATCTGAGATTTCAAAAAAAATTATTCGGTTACATCAGCATCAGGTGCTTGGTAGCTGGTGGTGATCCAAGACTGATTCATTTTTATGAAGGTCAGTCGATCGACCGAGTCGGTGGACAGACGCACCCTGTGATCGGTTACCACACCTCCAGCAGCACTGAATGTGCGTTCCAAAAGAACGCTGGATGCAGGACAGGCCAGTAGCTCAATTGCATACTGTGCAAGCTCTGGCCAGTGATCCATCCTCAAGACCCAGTAACCCAGAGGATTTTCAGTGGGAAAGGTGTCCAAGTCTGATCTTGCCCCTAGGTATTCCTGCACCATGTAAAACAGATGCTGGCGATGGTTGCTGGAACCGATCATACCTTGGGGCTGCGGACCAAAAAATTGTCTGAACGCATCGGTCAGACGGCCACCTTCTCCACCGCTCCTTCTTTGACTGACCGAAGCCTCAGCAACACGTTGTCCAGAAACAGGAGTTTGTAACCTCCCAGTCTCTGGGAACGCGTTGCACAGACCTTTCTGCAAGGCCTCCCGAAGATGTTTCATCCTCTGCTCCCTCTGCGATGGCAAGATAAGGTCCGCAACCTTACCCTTGTAACGTGGATCAAAGAGGGTTGCCAGCCAGTATTGGTCCTTCTCCTTGATACCACGAATACGAGGATCCTTACGCAGGCTTTGCAGGATCAGGGAGGCCATGCAGCGTAGGTTTGCTGAGGCATTCGGTCCGGAGTCCTCTGGGTCACTAAGGACGACATGGTCCGCAGCCACCTCCTCCCAGCCACGTACAAGTCCATGTGTTTCTTGGGACTGATCCCTTAAAGACTGCTGCTGATGCTGAGTGCCAGGCTCCACCTCCATACTGACACAATCTTCCTCCTCCTCCTCCTCCTCTTCCTGTGTGATCGGCGGGCACGCAGGAACACTGTCTGGATAAAGGGGGTCTTGAGAGCTAAGGAAGTCCTCCTCTTCCTGCCTCTGTTCTGCCTCAAGTGCCCTGTCCATTATTTCACGCAGCGTGTGCTCCAACAGGTGGACAAGGGGGACAGTGTCACTGATGCATGCACTGTCACTGCTCACCATCCTCGTGGCCTCCTCAAATGGTGACAGGACAGTGCATGCATCCCTGATCATGGCCCACTGGCGTGGGGAAAAAAAAACCAAGCTCCCCTGACCCTGTCCTGGTGCCATAGTCGCACAGGTACTCATTGATTGCCCTCTGCTGCGTGTGCAGCCGCTGCAGCATGGCCAGCGTTGAGTTCCACCTGGTGGGCATGTCACAGATTAGGCGGTTCTTGGGCAGGTTAAACTCCTTTTGGAGGTCCGTCAGCCGAGCACTGGCATTATATGACCGGCGGAAATGCACACAGACTTTCCTGGCCTGCCTCAGGACATCCTGTAAGCCCGGGTACCTGCCCAAGAACCGCTGCACCACCAAGTTAAGGACATGAGCCAAACAGGGCACATGGGTCATTTGTCCCTGTCGGAGGGCAGAGAGGAGGTTGGTGCCATTGTCGCAAACCACCATTCCTGCCTTAAGTTGGCGTGGCGTCAACCACCTCTGAACCTGCCCCTGCAGAGCTGACAGAACCTCTGCCCCAGTGTGGCTCCTGTCCCCCAAGCACACCAGCTCAAGCACCGCATGGCATCTTTTGACCTGCGTACTTGCGTAGCCCCTTGAACGGCTACGGAGCACTGCTGGTTCCGAGGACAAAGCACAGGAAGAGGCCATGGAGGAAGAAGAAGAGGAGGGGGTGGAGGAGAGAGGTGCGTCACAATCATTAGCATTTTGGAGGTGTGGTGGCAGAACAACCTCCAACACTACTGCACCTTGTCCTGCATCCTTCCCAGCTGCCAGCAGAGTCACCCAATGCGCCGTGAAACTTAGGTAACGTTCCTGTCCATGCCTGCTGGACCATGAGTCAGCGGTAATGTGCACCTTACCGCTGACCGCCCTGTCCAGCGAGGCATGGACATTGCCTTCCACATGCCGGTAGAGAGCCGGAATCGCCTTCCGTGAGAAAAAGTGGCGTTTGGGTACCTGCCACTGAGGAACCGCACATTCCACAAACTCACGGAAGGGGGCAGAGTCTACCAACTGAAAAGGCAGCAGTTGAAGTGCTAGCAATTTTGCCAAGCTAGCATTCAACCGCTGGGTATGTGGATGGCTGGGAGCAAACTTCTTTCGGCGGTGCAGCAGCTGGGGCAGGGAAATTTGCCTGGTACAATCTGACATCGATGTACCAAAAGCAGATTGCCCACAAGTACTTGGCTGTGACACACCTAATTCTACACCTTCATTCCTCTCAGTGCAGGTCTCAGAGAGGACTGAAGGTCTAGTGGGGTTGGAAATCTCAGCTGATGAGGAGCAAGGAGAGGTCCTCTTTGTTCTTTGGTGTGGGTCTTTTAGATACGCTTGCCAACGAACTGCATGGCAGGTCAACATATGTCTGGTCAAGCATGTGGTACCCAAGCGGGAGATCTTTTGGCCATGCAAGATACGCTTGAGACATATGTTGCAAATAGCAGCGGTGCGATCTGATGCACTCGTCTCAAAAAAGGCCCACACCAAAGAACTTTTTGAATAACGCGCAGAGACTGCAGCGCCCTGCACATGTGGAGCTTTGGGGTGTGATGCAGTTAATGTGCTGCCCTTAGGCTGGCCCCTGGAGGGCATCCTGCCTCGTTGGTGATGTGCCGCCTCCTCCTCCTCCTCCTCTCTCCTATCAGGCACCCACGTTGAGTCAGTGACCTCATCATCCCCTCCCTCCTCATCACTGGAGCAAACCTGGCAGCATGCTGCAGCAGGGGGAGCATGACTGCCAGATTGCTGTCCTTCTTGGGCACCCCCTCTGTCCATGCTCATGTTACTGCTTTCATCGAGCTCAGTATCATCATCATCAGAGCCTTCCAAACGCTGGGCATCCTCCTGGAGCATGTACCCAACACTGTGGTCAAACAGTTCGAGGGACTCCTCAGGAGGACATGGTGGGGCTAGGGAAGGAGTCACTGATGACATTGAGCCGAGGGAAGAGGCCGCTGCTTTGCCAGACAAAGTACCCTGGGCATGGGTGAGAGAGGATGAGGAGGATGAGGATGGCTTGGTCATCCACTCAACCAAGTCTTCCGCATGTTGCGGCTCAACACGGCCAGCTGCCGAAAAAAAGGCCAAGCGTGTCCCATGGCCACATGCTGATGAGGATGCACTGTCTCCACGACCAGCACTAGACACAGAGCCTGCTTGCCCTCTCTTATTGGCTTGTGACTGTCTGCCTCTCCTTCTTGGCCTTCCAGACATACTAATGGCCTGTAGCTGCACTAAGCTGGGATATATATATATATATATATATATATATATATATGTATGTACTGATACTGCAGCTAGCAAAATCAACTGCCTGCCTGTAGTATGAGAACACCACCAACCTTCTACAGGTAGCTTTATCTGAACACTGTGAGGTGGACGCACCCCACTAACTTGTAGGTTTAGCTGAACACTGTGAGCAGGACGCACTGCACTAACTGTAAATAGTCTAGCTGCCTGACTGTGGTACTAATAGGATCAAAAGAACACCAGCAATTTTCTTCAGGTAGCTGTATTTACTGTAACAAGACAAGCCTGCCTGTCAGTAAGAAGATAACAGGAACGGATCTAGCTGAACACTGTGAGCAGGACGCACCCCACTAGCTTGTAGGTTTAGCTGAACACTGTGAGGTGGACGCACCCCACTAACTTGTAGGTTTAGCTGAACACTGTGAGCAGGACGCACCCCACTAACTTGTAGGTTTAGCAGAACACTGTGAGCAGGACGCACTGCACTAACTGTAAATAGTCTAGCTGCCTGATTGTGGTACTAATAGGATCAAAAGAACACCAGCAATTTTCTTCAGGCAGCTGTAAATACTGTAACAAGACAAGCCTGCCTGTCAGTAAGAAGATAACAGGAACGGATCTAGCTGAACACTGTGAGCAGGACGCACTGCACTAACTGTAAATAGTCTAGCTGCCTGACTGTGGTACTAATAGGATCAAAAGAACACCAGCAATTTTCTTCAGGTAGCTTTATATACTGTAACAAGGCAAGCCTGCCTGTCAGTAAGAAGATAACAGGAACGGATCTAGCTGAACACTGTGAGCAGGACGCACTGCACTAACTAAAAATAGTCTAGCTGCCTGACTGTGGTACTAATAGGATCAAAAGAACACCAGTAATTTTCTTCAGGTAGCTGTAAATACTGTAACAAGACAAGCCTGCCTGTCAGTAGGAAGATAACAGGAACGGATCTAGCTGAACACTGTGAGAAGGACGCACTGCACTAACTGTAAATAGTCTAGCTGCCTGACTGTGGTACTAATAGGATCAAAAGAACACCAGTAATTTTCTTCAGGTAGCTGTAAATACTGTAACAAGACAAGCCTGCCTGTCAGTAAGAAGATAACAGGAACGGATCTAGCTGAACACTGTGAGCAGGACGCACTGCACTAACTGTAAATAGTCTAGCTGCCTGACTGTGGTACTAATAGGATCAAAAGAACACCAGCAATTTTCTTCAGGAAGCTGTAAATACTGTAACAAGACAAGCCTGCCTGTCAGTAGGAAGATAACAGGAACGGATCTAGCTAAACTGAATACAGTGTATATATATATATATGCAACACCTGGGATGCATATATATACACAATACACTGTAAGTGCAGCTAACTGACTGACTGTCCTGCCTAATCTAGCTAACTCAAATGAAATGACACTGTCTCTCTCTCTCTCTATCTCTCAGCACACCGGAACACACTGCACAGGGCCGCCGTGCAGGTGGCCTTATATAGTGTGGGGCGTGTACTAAATCCCCTGAGCCATAATTGGCCAAAGCCTCCTTGGCTTTGGCCAATTACAGCTCTCTGTTCAGGCGGCGCTGTGATTGGCCAAGCATGCGGGTCATAGTGCATGCTTGGCCAATCATCAGCCAGCAATGCACTGCGATGCCGCAGTGAATTATGGGCCGTGACGCGCTACATGAATTTGGCGCGAACGGCCCATATCGTTCGCAATTCGGCGAACGACCGAACAGCCGATGTTCGAGTCGAACATGGGTTCGACTCGAACACGAAGCTCATCCCTACTGAAGACAATTGCTGGTGTTCTCATACTAATAATACTACAGGCAGGCAGTTGATTCTGCTAGCTGCAGTGTCAGTATATATATACATCCCAGCTTTGTGCAGCTACATCTCACTGCAGGCCATTAGTATGTCTGGAAGGCCAACAAGGAGAGGCAGACAGTCACAAGCCAATAAAAGAGGGCAAGCAGGCTCTGTGTCTAGAGGCAACAGTGCTGGTCGTGGAGACGGTGCATCCTCATCAGCACGTGGCCATGGGACACGCTTGTCCTTTTTTTCGGCAGTTGCCATGTTGAGCCACAACATGCAGAAGACTTGGTAGAGTGGATGACCAAGCCATCCTCATCCTCCTCATCCTATCTCACCCAGGCTCAGGGTACTTTGTCTGGCAAAGCAGCCGCCAACGCGGCCTCTTCCCTCGGCTCAATGGCATCAGTCACTCCTTCCCTAGCCCCACCATGTCCTCCTGAGGAGTCCCCCAAACTGTTTGACCACAGTGTTGGGTACATGCTCCAGGAGGATGCCCAGCGTTTTGAAGGCTCCGATGATGGTACCCAGCTAGAGGAAGGCAGTAACGTGAGCCCAGAGAGAGGGGGTGCCTAAGAAGGACAGCAATCTGGCAGTCATGTTCCCCCAGCTGCAGCATACTGCCAGGTTTGCTCCAGTGATGAGGAGGGAGGGGATGATGAGGTCACTGACTCCACATGGGTGCCTGATAGGAGAGAGGAGGAGGAGGCACATCTGCAACGAGGCAGGATGCCCTCAAGGGGCCAGCTTAAGGGCAGCACACCGACTGCATCACACCGCAGGGCTCCGCATGTGCAGGGCACTGCTGTCTCTGCGCGTTATTCCAAAAGTTCTTTGGTGTGGGCCTTTTTTGAGATGAGTGCATCAGATCCCACAACTGCTATCTGCAACATATGTCTCAAGCGTATCTCGCGCGGCCAAAACATCACCCGCTTGGGCACCAAATGCTTGACCAGACATATGTCGACCTGCTATGCAGTTCATTGGCAAGCGTACCTAAAATACCCACACCAAAGAACAAAGCGGACCTCTCCTTGCTCCTCATCAGCTGGGATCCGCAAACCCACTATACCTTCAGTCCTCTCTGAAACCTGCACTGAGAGGAATGATGGTGTAGAATTAGGTGTGTAACAGCCAAGTACTTGTGGGCAATCTGCTATCGGTACACCGACGTCAGATTGTACCAGGCAAATTTCCCTGCCCCAGCTGCTGCACCGCCGAAAGAAGTTCGCTCCCAGCCATCCACATGCCCAGCGGTTGAATGCTAGCTTGGCTAAATTGCTAGCACTTCAACTGCTGTCTTTTCAGTTTGTAGACTCTGCCCCTTTCCGTGAGTATGTGGAATGTGCAGTTCCTCAGTGGCAGGTTCCCAAACGCCACTTTTTCTCACGGAAAGTGATTCCGGCTCTCTACCGGCATGTGGAAGGCAATGTCTTGGCCTCGCTGGACAGGGCGGTCAGTGGTAAGGTGCATATTACCGCTGACTCATGGTCCAGCAGGCATGGACAGGGACGTTACCTATCTTTCAACACACTGGGTGACTCTTCTAGCAGCTGGGAAGGATGCAGGACAGGGTGCAGTAGTGTTGGAGGTTGTTCCGCCACCACGCCTCCAAAATTCTACTAGTGGTGATTCTGCCACACCTCTCTCCTCCGCCCCTTCCTCTTCTTCTTCCTCCGTGGCCTCTTCCTGTGCTGATTTGTCCTCGGAACCAGCGGTGCTCCGTAGGCGTTCAAGGGGCTACGCAAGCACGCAGGCAAAAAGATGCCATGCGATGCTTGAGCTGGTGTGCTTGGGGGACAGGAGCCACACTGGGGCAGAGATTCTGTCAGCTCTGCAGGGGCAGGTTCAGAAGTGGTTGACGCCACGCTAGCTTAAGCCAGGTATGGTGGTTTGCGACAATGGCACCAACCTCCTCTCCGCCCTCTGACAGGGACAACTGACCCATGTGCCTTGTTTGGCTCACGTCCTTAACTTGGTGGTGCAGCGGTTCTTGGGCAGGTACCCGGGCTTACAGGATGTCCTGAGGCAGGCCAGGAAAGTCTGTGTGCATTTCCGCAGGTCATATAATGCCAGTGCTCGGCTGGCTGACCTCCAAAAGGAATTTAACCCCTTCCCGCCGAGTGTACGCAGATGTGCATACTCGGCTTTCCGGGGTTATACCGGGATAATGCCCGCAGCTGCAGGCATTATCCTGGTACTGTTTTTTAGAGCCGGCGATCGGCTATCCAGGTATAACAACCAATGCAGCTAAAAGCCGCTCGGCGGGAGGGGACAGCCCCCCTTCTGCCGCCTCCCGCCGCTCTTACCAGGCCTCCCGTTCTATCGGGAGGCCCGATGACCAATCCGCCGCCTCCGGCGGCTAGGGACAGACTGAAATGAAGCTGTGAGCGTCCCGTTTACTCGGCTGCCAAAAAAATACACAATATTCAGAATCGCCGAAAACGGCGATCTGAATACTTTGAAGTGCAAAGAAGGGATTGGGGGTCTTTTAGACCCCCGATCTCTCCATAAAGAGTACCTGACACCACCTATTACTGTCACAAGGGATGTTTACATCCCTTGTGACAGCAATAAAAGTGATCAATTTTTTTTTTTTAAACACAATTTATTAATATAAAAATAAATAAGGAAAAAAAAATTTAAAGCGCCCCCGTCCCCGCCAGCTCACCCAGCAAAGAAAACGCATACGGAAGTGGCGCCCGCATATGTAAACGGTGCTCAAATCCCACATGTGAGATATCGCCATGATTATCAGAGCGAGAGCAATAATTCTAGCACTAGACCTCCTCTGTAACTCTAACCTGGTAACCGTAAAATAAATTTAAAGCGTCGCCTATGGAGATTTTTAGGTACCGTAGCTTGTCGCCATTCCACGAGTGCGTGCAATTATAAAGCGTGACATGTTTGGTATCTATTTACTCAGCGTAACATCATCTTTCACATTATACAAAAAAATTGGGCTAAATTTACTGTTTGGTTTTTTAAAATTCATGAAAGTGTCCCTTTTCCCAAAAAGTTGCGTTTAAAACACCGCTGCAAAAATACCGTGTGACATAAAATATTCCAACAATTGCCATTTTATTCTCTAGATTCTCTGCTAAAATATATATAACAGCCAAGCGGCTTTTAGCTGCATTGGTTGTTATACCTGGATAGCCGATCGCCGGCTCTAAAAAACAGTACCGGGATAATGCCTGCAGCTGCAGGCATTATCCCGGTATAACCCCGGAAAGCCGAGTATGCACATCTGCGTACACTCGGCGGGAAGGGGTTAAATTCCTTTTGGAGGTCAGCCAGCCGAGCACTGGCATTATATGACCTGCAGAAATGCACACAGACTTTCCTGGCCTGCCTCAGGACATCCTGTAAGCCCGGGTACCTGCCCAAGAACCGCTGCACCACCAAGTTAAGGACTTGAGCCAAACAAGGCACAAAATTACTTAGAGCCCCCAAACATTATATATATATATATATATATATATATATATATATATATATATATATATATATATATATATATAATGTTTGGGGGCTCTAAGTAATTTTCTAGCAAAAAATACGGATTTTATCTTGTAAACACCAAATGTCAAAAATAGGCCTAGTCATGAAAGGGTTAACCTGCCCAATAACCGCCTAATCTGTGACATGCCCACCAGGTGGAACTCAATGTTGGCCATACTGCAGTGGCTGCACACGCAGCAGAGGGCCATCAATAAGTACCTATGCGACTATGGCACCAGGACAGGGTCAGAGGACCTTGGTTTTTTTCCCCACGCCAGTGGGCTATGATCAGGGATGCATGCACTGTCCTGTCACCATTTGAGGAGGCTGAGAGGATGGTGAGCAGTGACAGTGCATGCATCAGTGACACTGTCCCTCTTGTCCACACGCTGCGTGGAATAATGGACAGGGCACTTGAGGCAGAACAGAGGGAGGAAGAGGAGGACTTCATTACCTCTCAAGGCCCCCTTTATCTAGACAGTGTTCCTGTGTGCCCGCCGATAACACAGGAAGAGGACGAGGAGGAAGATTGTGTCAGCATGGAGGTGGAGCCTGGCACTCAGCATCAGCAGCAGTCTTCAAGGGATCATTTACAGTCCGAAGAAACCCATGGACTTGTACGTGGCTGCGGATCATGTCGTCCTTAGTGACCCAGAGGACTCTGGACCGAATGCCTCAGCAAACCTACGCTGCATGGCCTCCCTGATCCTGCAAAGCCTGCGGAAGGATCCTCGTATTCGTGGTATCAAGGGTAGGGATGATTACTGGCTGGCAACCCTCCTTGATCCACGTTACGAGGGTAAGGCTGCGGACCTTATCTTGCCATTGCAGAGGGAGCAGAGGATGAAACATCTTTGGGAGGCCTTGCAGAAAGGTTTGTGCAACGCGTTTCCAGAGACTGGGAGGTTACAATTTCCTGGTCCTCCTGGACGTGTTGCTGAGGCTTTGGTCAGTCACAGAAGGAGCGGTGGAGAAGGTGGCCGTCTGACCGATGCATTCAGACAATTTTTTAGTCCGCAGCCCCAAGGTCTGATTGGTTCCAGCAACCATCGCCAGCGTCTGATTCACATGGTGCAGGATTACCTAGGGGCAAGATCAGACTTGGACACCTTTCCCTCCGAAAATCCTCTGGGTTACTGGGTCTTGAGGATGGATCACTGGCCAGAGCTTGCACGGTATGCAATTGAGCTACTGGCCTGTCCTGCATCCAGCGTTCTTTCGGAAAGCACATTCAGTGCTGCTGGAGGCTTTGTAACCAATCACGGGGTGCGCCTGTCCACCGAATCGGTCGATCAGCTGACCTTCATAAAAATGAATTAGTCTTGGATCACCAGCTACCAAGCACCTGATGCTGATGTAACCGATTGATTTTTTTAATGTGAGATCCCTTCAAGACTGCCTATGCTGATGCTGAGTGACTATCCTGTTATGCTGAGTGATAATCTTCTTCCTCCTCAATTTTCATGCTAATAGCTTGAAAAAACATTTTTGGTTCTGGGCACCGCCACCAGTGGCCAGGGCCCAATTTTTCAGCCCCTGTTTAACAGGGGCGTGTAATTAAAATTTTTGATGCAATACTTTGCAGCAGGGCTCATTCCTGTGCTCCAACTAGAGTATCTGTGAGGGGTTGCAGTGTTGTGGCACCAGCACCAGTGCCCAAGGCCCAATTTTTCAGCCCCTGTTTAACAGGGGCGTGTAATTACAATTTTTGATGCAATACTTTGCAGCAGGGCTCATTCCTGCGCTCCAACTAGAGTATCTGTGAGGCGTTGCAGTGTTGTGGCACCAGCACCAGTGCCCAAGACCCAAATTTTCACCCTCTGTTTAACAGGGGCGTATAATTACAATTTTTGATGCAATACTTTGCAGCAGGGCTCATTCCTGCACTCCAACTATAGCATCTTTGAGGGGTTGCAGTGTTTTGGCACCAGTGCCTAAGGCCCAATTTTTCTGCCCCTGTTCAACAGGGACATGTAATTACAAATCTTGATCTAATATTTCACAGCAGGGCCCATTCCTGCGCCCACCAAGAGTAACTGTGAGGGCTTACAGTGTTGTGGCAACACCACCACCACCATCACCAAAGGTCCAATTTTTCTGCCCCTGTTCAACAGGTGCATGTAATTACAATTCTTGATATAATATTTCACAGCAGGGCCCGTTCCAGCGCCCACCAAGAGTAACTGTGAGGACTTACAGTGTTGTGGCACCAGCACCACCACCACCACCACCAAAGGCCCAATATTTCTACCACTGTTCAACAATGTCATGTAATTACAATTCTTGATCTAATATTTCACAGCACGGCCCGTTCCTGCGCCCACCAAGAGTAACTGAGAGGGCTTACAGTGTTGTGGCAACACCAACACCTAAGGCCTCAATTTCTGCAGAGTTTATAGGGCAGGCCCCTACCTTCAAACATCCAACTTACAAACGACTCCTACTTGCAAACGGAAGGAGACAACAGGAAGTGAGATTAAATCTACCCCTAGGAAGGGAAATTCTCTCCTGTAAGAGCTAATATGGGAAAAACGTGTCTCCTGCTTTATCACCAATCCTTGTTTCACTAAAAACCCAAAATTTTCAAAAAACATTTGTCATTGGGACAGAAAGTGAGGTGAAATCTTCTGAAGAGACAGCAAAACAAATGTTACAGGGGTGATAACCCTTCCCTATGTTTTCAAAAAAACTTAAAAATAGATTTTTGGCTGGAGCTTTAAAAATGTACAAGTTCAAAATTACAAACAGATTCTACTTAACAACAAACCTACAGTCCCTGTCTTGTTTGCACCGTCTGTATACTGCTGTTCAGAGTATATAGGGCCTGGGGGCCCCACGCCTTTCCTTTTTTTAATTTGGGTGCAGGGTTCCCCTTAATATCCTTACAAGACCCAAAGGGCCTGGTAATGGACTGGGGGGTACCCATGCGGTTTGTCTCACTGATTTTCATCCATATTGCCGGGACCCGACATTACATTAAAGCCGCAAGCAGTTTTAAATGACTTTTAATCCTATCGCGCAAACTTTTGGTCCATTCGCAGGTTCTGGTGCGAACCAAACCGGGGGGGGGTGTTCGGCTCATCCCTAGTAAGGACAAAGATGATGATGAGGTGGTGATGGTGGTGCAGGAAAGGAATACAGTCATATCACGAGGAGAAGAAATCAAACAATTTTTCAAAAAGGAATAATATGTTTCTATTTTAATAGCATTTGAAATACTTTTAAACAAAGAAAAATAACAGTTTGAGTTATGAAAATATTGATTACAGCCAGTCCAGGCTTAAGTGTTTTTCTATTTACAGTATCTTTTGCCTACAAAGGCTAATTTTGCTTTACTTTGCTTCATTTGCTGGAAGTGGAGCTGTCATGGGACTCAAGGGTTACCCTTCTTTTACCTATTGTCACAGTAGCGGAAAGTGACCAATTTTCCAAAAATATGCAGTGGTCAGGTGTGTAAGGGAAAACCTTCACACAGGGACACCTGTTCTACTGAACACTGCTGCAAGGTACTTTCTTGTTACTTTGACAATGCTGATAACTTAATCGTTCATTGTTTATTGATCAATGAGGAAGGAAGAGAAGTCCCAGGAGCCGCACATCACACAAAACCCTTCATGTAAAAAGTGGAAGCAGCCTCAACTCTACACCCCTAACTTGGTTTGCCATGGGAGTGGTCTGGACGGAGTCTACGCTTCCACTATTTACATAAACATTTTGTGTGATGTGCAGCTCTTGGGAGTTGTCGTCCTTCCTTATTGACTTCTATGGAGCTTTTTCCCTGCCTGCACTCCCAGCATATAAGAACCTACTAAAACCTGAAGGGGCACCCTTCATTTCTTTGTATGGGGTCACAGTTGTTTATTGATGTCTCTGTGCTGAGATATTGAGGAGATTCGCTCACTGGTCCTGGAATTGAACCTGGGACCTCTGCTGTGTCTGGCAATGGCTCTGCTTGCTATGCCACCTGGGATGCTGGACAGTTCCCTGCACTATTCCTTGAATGAACCTGCCGTGATCTTTGTTTGTCTTGAACCTTGAACCCCTTGCTCCTCCCATGAACTTCCTGATTTAAGCCATGTCTCTGCACTTCCTGTTTGCCAGATTATTGTGCTCTCTCCAGCCAATATCTTGCTTTTGTCTCTCCTGCTGCCGTCTGTATCTTTGCTACCATTTGTTACTGACCCTTGGCTTGTTCCTCGACTACGCTTCTGCCTAATCCCAACCTGCTACTAGAGTTGCCACCTCATCCCTTTAAACTCGAACACCTTTGAATTACACAGGTTCTGAGGCTGATTAAATGGAGATAAGGCACCAAGTGAGTTTAATTACCACCTTAATCAGCCACAGAACCTGTGTAATTAATATGTGTTCGGGTTTAAAGGGATGAGGTGGCAACCATACCTGCTACCATTCGTTACTGACCTTTGGCTTCTTTACTGGCTATGCTTCTGCTTGATCCCGAACTGCTTATTTGTTACTGGACCCTGGCTTGCTCACCTCCTGCTGGGGCGATCCTGAGGGCTGAGACCTGGTGCTAACAAGTAGCAAAACCCATCTCCACCATCAGGAGCTCTAGTAAATACTGGTTAGTACTTAGACCTCGCACCTCAGATGAACTGTGTCATCAGCCAGGGTGACCTGCATGTATACCTGTCCTGTTTGTCGGTGGGTGCTGATCCACTGCTATAGCTATTGGCCTTTGAGCTGTACTCCAGACCAAGACATTCACCCTCTATTTGGCCTGTTTACCATGATCACCAAAATTAACATCAACTATATTAACGTAGGGGAAATCTATTCTGGTGATCCTGGTGGCTACCTGGAATTTCCCTTCACTTTCTGTGGTGGCTTTGGAACTGTCAGAAACCATGAAATCAGACCGAGACAGAAGTACAGTTAAATCATGCTTGTTTAATAATAAAAGTAAATAGAACAAACGCCAGAGTCCAGGAACCGGAACGGGTAGTCAGACAAGCCAAACGTCAGGGAGCCGAAGATGAGCATAGTAAAACAGCAAGCAGGATCTGGAGTCAGAAGGGATGTCAGCCAAGCAAGTCTTTTAACAGGAATGCAGGAAAGCGCCTCTGTGATGTTGACTAAGGCGAAGGCAGAGCTCCTCTGGACTTGATGGCTTAAGTAGGCAGGACTGTCGAGCAGGATATTAGCAACAGCTGAGTAACTATGGAGAGATAGGTTCTGGCAATTAGCCAACAGCTGAGTGGCCAGCTCAGAGAAGGATGGGCTGAGCCCAGCTCTGACACTATCCCCTCAACGACCTCTCCCCCTCGGAGGACCACCAGGCTTGAGGGGAAAACGTCTATGGAAATCATGAAGGAGGACAGGGGCATGTAAGTCCGAAGATGAGACACAAGAGCATTCCTCTGGACCGTATCCTTTCCAATGCACCAGGTACTGTATGCGCCCAAGGAACCTACAGGTGTCAACAATGGACTGTACTTGATACTCCTCATGGTTCTCAACTTGGACAGAGTGTGGACGTGGCACCAAGGTAGTAAAGTGGTTGCAGACCAAAGGTTTTAATAAGGAGAAATGGAATACATTTGAAATACGCATATTAGAAGGAAGGTCTAAAGCGTAAGCCACTGGGTTAATCCTGCAAAGAATACGGAAAGGCCCAATAAACCGAGGTGCAAACTTCAGTGAGAAAACACGAAGTCGGAGGTTGCGAGATGACAGCCAGACCCTGTCCCCAACCTGGTAGGAAGGCGCAGGCATGCTGCAAACAGCATGGAGTCTGTACCTATCATTAGCATGTCGCAAAGCCTCCTGGACTGGTGCCCAAGTGGAACAAAGACCACGGAGATGCTCCTCTAACTCAGGAATATTCTGCGGAACAAACGAGTCAGGCAACATGGGAGGTTTGAGACCATAATTCACCATAAACCGAGACAATCGGGAAGCAGAATTCAAAGCACTGTTGTGAGCAAACTCTGCCCATGGTAATAGGTCTGACCAGTTGTTATGATGGTCAGAAATATAGCAACGTAGGAATTGCTACATGGACTGATCGGCTCGTTCTGTGGCCCCATTAGACTGCGGGTGATACGCAGAGGAGAAAACAAGCTGAATTCCCATCTGTGCACAAAAGGCTCGCCAAAACCGGGCCCCATCTGACTATCCCTGTCTGAGACAATCACAAAATCAAAAATCGAAGCCAGTTCCTTAGAAGTGGGCAACTTCTTAAGTGGAATGCAATGAGACATTTTTGAGAACCGGTCAACCACCATAAGTATAACTGTGTTGCCCTGGGAGTTGGGTAACTCCACAATGAAATCCATAGACAGGAAGGTCCAGTGCCTCTCTCCATTGGGTATGGGGTGTAGGAGGCCCACTGGAAGGTGTCGTGAAGTCTTACTCTGAGCACACACGAAACAGGCAGCTACGGAGGCAGTTACATCAGCATGTAGACTAGGCCACCAGAATTGTTGGGAAATGCCCCAAAAGAGTTGATTCTTCCTAGGGTGGCCAGCAGCCTTGGGAGAATGGTAAGTCTGGAGCATGGCAGAACAGAGGCTCTCTGGGACAAAGCAGCGGTCACAAGGTTTCTCAGGAGTAACATGGACCTGAGCAGCAAGAATTTTCCCACCCAAAGGAGAAGTGAGACTGGTGCGAACCATAGCCAGAATATGATCAGGAGGAATCACGGGAACTGGAACCGACTCCAACTTGGAAGTGGAGGAAAATTGTCGTGACAAGGCTTCAGCCCTTACATTCTTAGTACCGGGTAAGAATATGACAATGTAATTAAAACTTGACAAGAAAAGAGACCATTGTGCCCTTCCGGGAGAGAGGCGTTTAGCCTCAGACAAGAATGTGAGATTCCTATGGTCAATGAGAATCGGCACAGTGATACCTTCAAGGAGATGTCTCCATTGTTTCAGGGTTAAAATGATCAACAACGGCTCTCTGTCACTAATCTTGTAATTGCACTCCACAGGTGACAATTTCTTGGAAAAGTAGCTACAAGGATGCAAAGCGCTCTCAGAGGTAGGACGTTGAGACAGAAGGGCGCCAACTCCAGTCTCAGAAGCATCAACCTCAAGGATAAAAGGTAACGTAGGATCAGGATGTGCCAACACAGGAGCAGAAACAAAGGCAGCCTTGAGACTCTCAAAGGCCTTTACGTACTCCAGAGACCAACTCTGTGGGTGCCGTCCTTTCTGGTCATATCAGTCAGGGGCTTGACCAGAGATAAGAAGTTACGAATAAACTTCCGATAATAGTTGGCAAAGCCCAGGAAACACTGCAGAGGATGTAAGCCCATGAGTCGGGGCCACTGTAAGACTGCTGAAAGTTTCTCTGGGTCCATCAAAAAGCCAGCAGTGGAAATGACATAACCCAGGAATTTAACCTGTTCACGATGGAACTCGCACTTTTCCAATTTACAATAGAGACTGTTCTCTCTTAGTTTCTGAAGCACACGGCAGACATTTGTGTGGTGGCTTTCCAGGGACTTGGAAAATATGAGGATATCATCGAGATAAATCACCACACATAACTGAAACAAATCTCAGAGGACATCGTTAATGAATTCCTGGAAAGCTGCTGGGGCTTTACAAAGGCCAAAAGGCATTACAAGGTACTCATAATGGCCTGTTCTGGTATTAAACACAGTTTTCCACTCAACGCCCTCCTTAATCCTCACAAGATTGTATGCCCCTCTCAAATTAAGCTTTGTGAAAACCATTGCTCCCTTGAGGCGGTCAAATAACTCTGTAATCAACGGAATCGGATAGGCATTCTTAATCGTGAAACCAGCACCACCAGGATGAGGATTTGTGGATGAAACCTCAAGAAAGTGGGTCTGCAACATACTCCTCCATGGTCTTATCCTCCAAGACCAACAAAGGGTAAACCCAGCCACGAGGGGGTATGACACCAGGTTAAAGGTCAATTGCGCGATCATACGGCCGGTGTGAAGGCAAACTACTGGCTTGACCTTTGTCAAAGTCTTCGCTAAAATCGCGGTACTGCTCCGGCAGGGAGGAGCGTGAAGAGGTGCACAGGACCCTGGCCACATGCTGGAAGCATGTCTTACTGCATTGTGGCGACCAGGAGAGAACCTCAGCACAGAGCCAATCAAAAGAGGGGTTGTGCCTCTGTAACCAAGGATAACCAATAACCAGCAGAAACTTAGGTGAGGAAATAATTTGGAATTGGATTATCTCATGGTGAAGAGCCCCTACGGCCATGGACAATGGAACCGTCTCATGAGTCACATGGGCAGGCTTTAGAGGTCTGCCATCAAGAGCCTCAATGGCAAGTGGAGTGTCACACAGCTGCAGCGGAATCGAGTGCTTTGATACAAAGGCAGCATCAATTAACAGGCCTGCAGCCCAGAGTCGATAAGAGCCTGTATCTCGACGGACGACTCAGCCCAAGAAAGGGTGACCGAAACCATGGGCTTATCCTTCTGGATAACTGGGGACGAAACAACGCCACCTAAGGTCTGTCCGTGACAAGACCTTAAGGTTCAGGTGTTCCAAGGACGGGTAGGACAAGACTTCAAAAAGTGACTTGCCTGGCCACAATAAAGGCCTCCCTCCTCCTAAAGGTTCTCTCATCCCCAGAGAGACACGTAAAGCCCAAGTACATGGGTTCATCTTCACTGACCGACTCGGTACCAGGAGGCATGGGAGGGGAGGGAGGCACGGGTGGGACTGCAAAGTTCAGAGGCAAACATACAGGAGGCTTCCACAAACGCTCCTTAAAAGAGAGTCTTTCTCTGAGTCAGGAGTCAATGAGGATGGAAAACGTGATCAACTTCTCCAGCTCAGTGGGTATATCTCGGGCTGCTATCTCATCCTTGATGGAATCTGAGAAACCATGAGAAAAAGCAGCCACAGGGGCCTCATTGTTCAAAGCAACCTCTGCTGCCAGAGTACGGAATTCAATGGCGTAGTGGGCAACAGTTCTTCTACTCTGTTTGATGGATATGAGGCACTTGGCAGCAGAAACGGAGTGTGCAGGAACATCAAATACCCTTTTAAAGTAGGCCACAAACTCAGGGTAACTCAAGACAACAGGTTTTTGCGTCTCCCATAGAGGGTTTGGTTCTGTCCGTGGGAAACGCCTGGGCCAGCATCCTAAAGTATATCTCAACCTGGTTGAGAAACCCTTTGCATTGAACTGGATCGCCAGCATCTTAAAATATATCTCAACCTGGTTGAGAAACCCTTTGCATTGAACTGGATCGCCCCCAAATCGCTGGGGAAGCAGAGTGGAACCAGACATACCTGTTATAGAGGTAATAATCAAGGTGGGTGCCTGCACAGAGACTGGCGCAGCAGCAGGGACGGCCTGCAACTCAGGTTGTACCGGAGCAGCCACAGTGGGAGATTCCAGGTGAGCCGTGCAACTCAGGAACGCCATGGCAAACTGATCCATGCGGTGATCTTGCTCATCCAATCTGGAAAAAATATTACCAACAAGTTGATTGACTGTATCTTCTGAATTCATGGCCTTCGCCTACTGTCAGAAACCATGAAATCAGACCGAGACAGAAGTACAGTTAAATCACACTTGTTTAATAATAAAAGTAAATAGAACAAATGTTGTCAAAACATAGCCAGAGTTCAGGAACCAGAACGGATAGTCAGACAAGCCAAACGTCAGGGAGCCGAAGATGAGCGTAGTAAAACAGCAAGCAGGATTAGGAGCCAGAAGGGATGTCAGCCAAGCAAGTCTTTTAACAGGAATGCAGGAGAGTGTCTCTGTGATGTTGACTAAGGTGCGACACGACAGCCGTCCTACTTTGGATTCGACTTTGGCCTGTGACTTGAAGCTGACATATGTCCGACTTTCAATGAACAGGGATCCGACTTGGATCCCCGACAATACAAGACACTGTGTTTGGTATGAATCTTGAGGGGGAACTCCAGGCCAAATTTTAAATAAAAAACCGGCATGGGCTCCCCCTCCAAGAGCATACCAGGCCCTTCGGTCTGGTATGGATTTTAAGGGGCACCCCCTACGCCGAAAAAACGGAGTGGGGGTCCCCCCAAAATCCATACCAGACCCTTATCCGAGCACGCAGCCCGTCTGGTCAGGAAAAGGGGTGGGGATAAACGAGCGTCCCCCCTTCCTGACCCGTACCAGGCCGCATGCCCTCAACATGGGGGGTGGGTGCTTTGGGGCAGGAGGGCGCCCTGCTCCCCCCCCACCCCAAAGCACCTTGTCCCCATGTTGATGAGGACAAGGGCCTCTTCCCGACAACCCTGGCTGATGGTTGTCGGGGTCTGCGGGCGGGGGGGCTTATGGGAATCCGGGAGCCCCCTTTAATAAGGGGGCCCCCAGATCCCGGCCCCCCACCCTATGTGAATGAGTATGGGGTACATCATACCCCTACCCATTCACCTAGGAAAAAAAGTGTCAATAAAAAAAAAACATACTAGACAGTTTTTTAAAGTAATTTATTAGGCAGCTCTGGGGGTCTTCTTCCGACTTCTGGGGTCTCTTTCTTCACCGCTGTCTCTTCCTTCTTCTCTGCACTCTCCGGCCTCTTCTCCGCGCTCTCTGGTTCTTCTCCCGCTCTCCGGTATCTTCTCCCGGGCTCCTCCGCTATCTTCTGCTCTTTTGCCCGCTCTTTTGCTAGCGGTGGCAACGACTTATATAGGGATGGGGCGTGGTCACCGGAAGATGTGACCCCACCCCTTATGACATCACAGTCCAATCATGCCCCGGGACTGTGACGTCATACGGGGCGGGGTCACCGGGTGACATCCCCATATAAGTCGTTGTGGACTGCGCACACGGCATTACAGCGGGAGAGAGCATTGTGTCAACATCTGAAGAAGAGAAGAGGAAAGAAGATGGCAGAGAAGACCGGGCCACCGCTAGCAAAAGAGCAGGCAAAAGAGCAGAAAATAGCGGAGGAGCCCGGCAGAAGATACCGGAGAGCGGGAGAAGAACCGGAGAGGCCGGAGAGTGCGGAGAAGAAGGAAGAGACCGCGGAGAAGAAGGAAGAGACCCCCGAAGTCGGAAGAAGACCCCCGGAGCTGCCTAATAAATTACTTTAAAAACCTGTCTAGTGTGCTTTTTTATTGACACTTTTTTTCCTAGGTGAATGGGTAGGGGTACGATGTACCCCATACTCATTCACATAGGGTGGGGGGCCGGGATCTGGGGGCCCCCTTATTAAGGGGGCTCCCGGATTCCAATAAGCCCCCCACCCGCAGACCCCGACAACCAACGGCCAGGTTAGTCGGGAAGAGGCCCTTGTCCTCATCAACATGGGGACAAGGTGTTTTGGGGTGGGGGGCCGCAGGGCGCCCCCCTGCCCCAAAGCTCCCACCCCCCCATGTTGAGGGCATGCGGCCTGGTACGGTTCAGGAGGGGGGCGCTCGCTCGTCCCCACCCCATTCCTGACCGGCCGGGCTGCGTGCCCGTCTGGTATGGATTTTGGGGGGACCCCCACGCCGACTTTTCGGCATAGGGGGTGCCCCTTAAAATCCATACCAGGCCAAAGTGCCTGGTATGCTCCTGGAGGGGTAACCCATGCCGTTTTTTTTATTTAAAATTGGCGTGGAGTTCCCCCTCAAGATTCATACCAAACACAGTGCCTGGTATTGGCGAGGATCAAAGTCGGATCCCCATTTATTGAAAGTCGGACGTATGTCAGCTTCAAGTCGCAGGGCAAAGTCGGATCCAAAGTAGGACGGCTGTCGTGTCGCACCAGTGTGAACCCGGCCTAAGGCAAAGGCAGATCTCCATTGGACTGGATGGCTTAAGTAGGCAGGACTGACGAGCAGGATATCAGCAACAGCTGAGTAACTGTGGAGAGATAGGAGCTGGCAATTAGCCGACAGCTGAGCGGCCAGCTCAGAGAAGGAAGGGCTGAGCCCAGCCCTGACAGGAACTCAAAAGGGAATCTCTACATTTGGACACAGGTGACAAAACCGCTGGGTTACATTAACCTGACCTTTATGTAAATGAAGACATTTCTTTTTTGCCTTTTGTTATGCCTTAAACACATTGATAATAGCACTAGTTTTGTGTTTGTAGCTTGAGTGTTGATATTTGCACTGAAAACGGTTATTTTGGCTCATTTTTGCACTAATATCATTGATCCACCAGAACACCAAAATCCTTCTCATCCAGAGTGTGATTGTGCACTCCTGAAAATCAGAGCACAGAGAATGGCGGTTAATGTGAAAGCGGTTTGGGATCGGAAAGTGGCTCTCCCAATGTAATCTATAGAACTGAGCTGTCAGTGTAACAGCCCAGTCCTGCTCTGCCTTTGTTTATTAGAGAAAGCTAATGCTGTAACCTTCATTTCTAAGTTACAGTTATGTGCAATGTGTTAATATGTTTAATCTTAACCCTTTCTAGCCCACCCCAGCATCTCCTTAAATGGTTATGAACCCCCAGGAGGCAGGAAGAATCGGTAATCACGTAACCACTGTGATTGGCTGTCACAGTGGTCACATAACCAGGAGCCAGTCCTGTTGGCTACCAATCATTAGTGGGGACCAAGAGCTATCTTTGACAGCTCAGACTCTGTGCAGGAAACACACAGTGAGTGTGCTTTCAGCGCAGGCATATGTGTGGCATGTGGGCGTTAATGTCTCTTTGAGGTGGAAAGGGGGACACTTTGACATCCTTGTCTCGAGAAGCCTTTATTTGAGGTACGTTTGACAAAATATGCCCACACACATGTGCAAGTATATGTCTGAGCCAGCAGTTAGGGATGCATGGCATTTTCTGTAATGTATTCCTATGGGCTCCCGGGTGCCACAACAGCAGATGTAATTAACAATGTACGTTCATACACTGTACGTTCAAGAGGGCTGAAAATGCAAGAGAGACGGAGAGGTGTTGATTATTGTAGCTACATTTGTAGGCCTTTCCTATAAAGTTTTCTTGCTTTGGTGCTCAAATATAGCCAAATTATTGTTCTTATAGACTCTATTGAAAAATAATTATTCCCACTGTACTATATTACATTTAAAGTATTGAATGATACTTCGACTGGTTGGCCTGTTGGAGAATGTCCTGGTGACTTCATGCTTGCTGTTTACTCTGTATCTACACTGGGGAGATAAAATCCCTTGACATCTTATGTGCTACATGTTCCTGTGAAATCAGCTGACATATTCTCCATATTTTCTGCATCTAACATACTAAATGCTGGTTTGGACATCTAAATAACACCACTGCTTCTATACCACAGGGTTAATATTTTTGCCTACCTCTGGATCATCTGTGGGTATAGGATAGTGTACATGGAAGTTTTCTATGTGTGTGTGTGTGTGTGTGTTTTTCAAAGTTTGTTGAACTGGATGGACTAGTGTCTTTTTTCTACCAGATTAACTATGTAACTATGTAATTTGGGCCACTACTTCAAAAGAACAAATGAGCTTAGATCCAAGTTTTGGAGAAGGTAATCTAAAATGGTTCTAAAGCCACGTGTTTTTACCTTAAAGGATAAGTTCACCTTTTAACAAAAAATAATAAATGGACATTTTTTTGAAGGGACAAAAATGTGCATGTATTATTTTTTGTTTGTGGAGCCTCTAAAGCATTGCACCAGTGATCAGCAGATCGCTGCTGCCACGCAGGTCTCCTGCAGATCTGTCAGTGTATCTGTGTGCCTGTACATCGTATGGACCAGCAGATACAATCTGGCAGGAAGACTCAATGAACTACCACCCCCCCCCCCACAGTGTTGTGGTAGTTCATTGAAAACTGCAAGCCGACAGCTGCAAAGGCTGTCGGGACTTGTCATTTTCCATTCACAGAGGACTGAGAATGAGTGATGTGGCCAGGTGGGCAGAGCCACGCTCAGCCGTGTTTTTTTCTAAATTGTGATAGCTAGCAGGGGAGAAGATCCCCCACTAGCTGTCAGAGCGGGGGAGCGATGGCCCGGTCCGTTCGTAACATGTTACACCCTGAATATGGGTGTAACATGTAACATGTTATGAATGGTGAACTGATCTTTTGATGCCTTAACTGCATTAAGGTAAAAAACTTTACACTCACTGTTCACACCACCCCCCTTCCTAAATATTTGCCTGAGTCCTGTATCAATCCAGTGCTGAGTTCGTCTGCAGCAGCACTGATTCTCTATCCCTGCTCTCACAAGCACAGAGGCAGCAGTAGCGGAAGCTATTGGCTCCTGCTGCTGTCAAGTCAAATTCTGTAAAGAAGGGAGCAGGGGGCAGGGTCAAGCCGTGCTGTGTGTGTCTATGGGCATACACAGCCCAGTGGCTTGCTATGGGGGTACACGCAGAAGAGGAGGAGCAGATAGCAACAGCGGGGCTCCTCAGAAGAGGTGTTAAGGGGCTGCTCTGTGCAACACTATTTCACAGAGCAGATAAGTATAAACCTCTTTTTTCACTTTAGGTAAAAACAAATGAGCCTTTAGTATCTCTTTAGCCTATACATTTTTTGAAGATAACCAGACCGTATCACCTATCAAATAGAAAGGAATGACTCATTTGTGCCTGCCTGTGGTTTTCTTGTAGAATTCTGGGGCTTCCTAAGACGTTTTGTTGTAGCGAAGTAGTTCTTGTAAAGAAGACAAGCTTGTATTTATAACTGGCAAAGAAAAATGCACTGGTAGTTTAGTAACAAAATATTGATGAGGTTGAAAATAGACACAAGTCCATCAAATCCAACCTATGTGTGTGATTATATGTCAGTATTACATTGTATATCCCTGTATGTTGCGGTTGTTCAGGTGCTTATCTAATAGTTTTTGAAACTATCAATGCCCCCCGCTGAAACCACCACCTGTGGAAGGGAATTCCACATCCTTGCCGCTTTGACAGTAAAGAACCCTCTATGCAGTTTAAGGTTAAACCTCTTTTCATCTAATTTTAGTGAGTGGCCACGTGTCTTATTAAACTCCCTTCCTCGAAAAAGTTTTATCCCTATTGTGGGGTCACCAGCATGATATTTGTAAGTTGAAATAATATCCCCTCTCAAGCATCTCTTCTCCAAAGAGAATAAGTTCAGTGCTCGCAACCTTTCCTCATAACTAATATTCTCCAGACCCTTTATTAGCTTTGTTGCCCTTTTTTGTACGCGCTCAGAAAACGGCCCTTTTCCCACGACCATTCTGATCAGGGCCGTCTAGCAGTTTTTCTACCTATGGACCAGCGGGTGTAAAGGGACTTGTGTACATTTACACCCACCTACATCCAATCTGATCCGGTCCACTAAAAAAATAAAAAAACGGAAGGGGATCATTCCTCCTCCATTTAGGAGGAAAGGATCAGAGGGTATTCGGGTGTAAACAGACTGCGGATACCTCATCCAACAATTCATCTACTCCATGGTTTACTTATATTTTACATTATTTAGTAACATTTACAACCGTGACTAATATGGAATTGGGTACATTTTTGCTAGTATAATAACTTAATCAGACAGTAGTAGTTTATTCAGCAATGTGTATGGAATGTCCTCATTCTGACAAAAAGCAACACGTTGAGTTTTAAAACCAGTTTGAACGTGTAAAGTTTATTCTGCTGCTCTAATCTTAACTTTAAATTTCAGTTGACTTGTGATTTACGGTAAATACACTGAGGTGACCACAGTGATGAAGATATTTCCCTTAGGACATATTTACCTTATAATGCATAATTGAATTGCATTCTATACAATAAGAAACAAGTACAGGCCAGGAAATATGACAAAAACATCAAAAAAAATTGCTGTGCACCACAATATAATAAAAGCATCATATAATATCAGAGAAAATGTTAGATGTATTTAAATACAAAACAAAAAAAACTAATATCTACACAAATGTCATCTAAACATTGCAAGCAAGTAACATTATGTAACTACACATACTTTTCTATGGCGACCCCCCTACATTTGTATTTAGAACACAGATATGCATTTTTTAAAAATCAGAAAGACTGTGAAACTCACAACTAAATACAACCTATTTTCATTCATCAACACACTCAAACTGCTAAAATAACAAATTGCAACTGGCTGCAATGTAGTAAATCAAAATGCTGCTTTTTGTACCATATCAAAATATGTCTAAATACATCTAGCCACACCATGCAGTGATCAAAATCAAATTGAAAGCCAAGTCTAGAATCCAATTCCAATGCACTGTCTTATGTATCTTTCAGCAAATTGAACAGATCTGAATATGTCTCTTTGTTCTTCCCTTAGCGCATCTCTCTATCAGAATAAAAAAAAAATATATATATATATATATATATATATATATATATATATATATATATATATATATGTAGCTGGTCTTACCAGAGCTTGTGTGGGTGGAATCCAAAGAAGGAGAATATTAATAAACCTCAATAGGAGATTCAGCACACAGTGGACAGAGGCAGCTTGTTGTACATGAAAGGTAAGCTCCACCCTACAGTTCCGTGTACAGGTTTCCTAGACAATTTACTTGCTGCACCTGTTACCACTGTAATGTGGTACCTATTCTCCTAAAATAATAGATGCTGAGATCAGGTTTCCTGCATTTAAAGCATTGTTGAAGCACACTGTGATTATTGCAGAAGCTAAAGACTTGCAATGAAAATGAAGTGAAATCCAACATACTGCAAAAGCAATGGACCTTTGGAACAAGGAAACATCTCTGTAAAATGAACATAATACAAGATGAGAAGCCAAGAAATTCAGACATTCTGAAACTTTTTGGATAAATTATTAAGTTATAAAATGAATTCTATTAAATTGTTATTTTGGAGTGGGGAAGAGTTACATTTTTGTTTCACGCTTATATTTTTTTTGCCTGCGACCCCCTTATTTCCAGGTTTAATGACGCCCATATAAAAATGGGGGCTGTGGGTATCACTGGAATATAAAGACACGTGCAATAAAAACATTTGGGGAAATTCATAGAAAGCGCCTAAAACACTCTTTAGAATTCCACACAGATACATGAATCAGGGGCACGCACCACCTTTGAAGGGGCGCTGAGGTTAGAGTGACTATACGGACATTCCACAATCAGTGCAACTGCACTTCCTTCTCGCCGCTGCAACTGCCACACAGGAGGGGAGCTTTGTATCTGGAAGGCGGAGCCTGATGGGGATTCACAGACACTGGTTGCCCATCAGGTCCGCTCCCCTTGTGATGGACAGCAGGCAGTGGGCAGATCCTTAGCCAATAAACAGCCTGGCTATAGAATCCGCCCACTGCCTGTTGTCAAACTAGTGTTTTAGTGAATTTCCCCGATTAAGGGAAGTTTTAACTTTTTCCCACAGCACTAATTTTTTGTGTCTGTATCCCCACTAGAGAGATTTCCAACACCTCAATGTCTTCCTGTCCTAATAGGAAGTGAGAGATTATATCCCAGTTGGCAATAAAAACCTGCGCTATTAAAAATGTAAAAGTTATGGAGTTCTACTTTAAATATAATTAAAGGGGAAGAAAAGGAGGCTTACAACCTTTGTCAGCTGTTAACTGCTGTCTTTGTCCCTATTACTGCTTGTCTTAGAATAGGAAGTTGCTGAGTGTAAGAAGCGAGAAAGTATTGGATGTAAAAGGAGAAGAAGGAGATTTAGGGTGCAGAGAGACAAGGGGGTGTCAGGGCCTGTTTAGAGGCCCCTGTTGCATAGGGTCTTTTTTTACATCACCATTTGTTAAAATTTTTACCCAGCACTGGCAGTTGATTGCTTTCACGGCTAGTTGTTTTAAACTAAAAGTGTGTGAGAAACCAGAAACTGTCCTTACTGAGCCAAAACCCTTTGACAGAAGATGTGGAAGACAAAATCAACAAGGAGCACCTGTGCAAAAAGTATATCCGTCCAAATCCAATAACAATTGTTATTTGACCTAATGACTGTTATTTTTAGCAATGAGGATCAGTGAGAGCTGAAAATAATAACCTTGCATAAAGAGTACAGATGCAGTATAGGTTACTGAACGGAAAATTTCTGAGAAATAAAATAAGGCTACCAACAGTTAAATGTTTATTGCATGCAAAACGAATTCCATATTTAAATAGCACAATACATTATCATGCAAATCCATGTTATGCTGCCAAAGCAATTTAAATTGACTAGCAGCATTAAAGTATAACATACTGAAACAGTATAATGTAGGAAAAACGAGCTTGACCCCAGCCCCCCTATTGTGTATTGATAAATAACCATCCCCCAAAAAAAAAATTCACCCACCCCCAAACTGTAATAAATGCCCCACTATATTAATGATCACTTTTAATGTTCTTGTTACATTGGCCGTCATTTTAAATGCCCCTCATATGTTGGTGGTCAGTACAGAATCGCTTGTTATAACAGTGGTCCGTGTAACATCTCCTGTTGTATTGGCAGTCAGTGTAAATGTCACCGTTACATTGGTGATCATTGTAAATGCCCCTGAAACATTGATGGCCAGTGTATTTGCCCCTGGTTCCAATGGTGTTAAATGTATGATCCTCAGCATTATTGGCAGCCAGTGTTAAAACCCCTGATACATTAGTGGTAAGTGTAAAAGCCCCAGATACATTGGTGGTCAGTGTTACACCCCATTACATTGCTAGTTATAATAGTAGCAGTGGAAAGTAGAAGTAGCATTTTAAAAAGGATTCACTGCAAAGTCATCAGACTTTAACCACTCATTTACGAAACGACAAATGCCATTTATAACATTGCAAATGTGCGATGAATGTGACACTTGACTTGAGCATGGATCTGCAGCTAATAGTGGTACTACATTAGACTTATTACATATACATATAATTATATAGTACTTACTGGGTTCACTCTTCACTGGATGACAGACACATATCTAAGGGGTACATGTTGCTGTAATGGCAGCCATCATTTCTGGTGAGTGTTCATTTCACTGGGGCGTGGTGGGTGACCTTGGAGCACTTTGCTGGCCGGGATTATCTATGTTCACTTCAAGAGGTGTTAGTGATGGTTCCTTTGTATTGCTGCACTGGATCCTTCTATGAAGTCTTCATCCTCTCACTGGACTTTGCACACCAATATTTTTCTTTTGTTTTCATCATGGAGGATTGTGTTCATTAATTAAGGACTTTTTTCACTTTATATTGATTTGTTTGCAAATTTTGGCACTACACATCTGTTTGCACATATAATTATATAGACTATTATTATATATATTATAGATTATATTATATGTATTATAATATATATATATTATATATATATTATATAGAGTCAGCTAACACTGTGGAGTGTCATGTTGTTCTGTGTGCATATGATATCAAAAGGTATTTTGGGTTCCCAGGAGGAAGTGGTACTCTTCTCATCCACCAAGGTAATATAACATGGAGCATTAACGTGGTATAAAAACCCCAAAGCAAACATTTATTATGTTGCAGCTTACCAATTCTTAGATGTGATGGATGTGTTAGTTTTCCTTTCTAGGCTTTCTTTCTTTTATTCTCCCCTGGTGATCTGGCCAATGCCTCGTTCACACGATCAGATAATTGTACGACTTATCGTTCGCATTTTGTTGCATAATACTAATATCGAATACACCAGTGCAATATGCGCTCTACGAAATGTAAGATTTTTGACGTACGATTCTGGAAAACCTTCCTGTTTGCGCAGCTACATATCGGAAATTATGTCAAACACATGTGACCCCTGTGTCTGTCATGCCTTTTGGCTATTTCTGTTCGTATTGTTCTCCCATCTCCTTCCGGGTTATTTTCGTGTTTCTGATCATGCGTGGTGTTTGTCTATCGATTTTTAGTGGACGCATACTGTACTGATTAAATGATTCTTGTTCGCTGGGTTATCGTCCGAGTAAAGTTTTCGTGTTTGTCCCTTCGGATATTGTTGGATGAACTGTTGTGATCGGCTATCGAAAGCTGTGTATTAACGATCAGACTATCGTGCAATCAATCCAAAAGCGTTTTTTATCTGGTTTTGTTTATGAGGCATAAGTCTGTTGCTTTTCAACAGAACAAGCTTTTTGTACAAATATATCAGTTAAGAGTGTTGAGACAAACCATTTAAAACTGATAGGGGTGCTCACAATGATCACCTTTTATTTATTTATGTAAAACCTTTATCTCAAAAGAAAAAAAACTATTGCTGTAACAGCCTTTAAATTGTGACCTGGAGTTTGGCTTTTTACATCATGGCTTTTTACATCTAAAGCCGTGTACACACGACCAGACTTTTCGACTGGACTGTTCTGACGGAACGAATCCGTTGGACAATGAGAACGTGTGTGGGCTTCAATGGACCTTCAGCTGACTTTTTCTGTCGAAAATCAGACTGACTTTAGATTTGGAACATGTTTCAAATCTTTTTGACGGACTCGAGTCCGGTCGAAAAATCCGTTTGTCTGTATGCTAGTCCGACGGACAAAAAAGGACGCAAGGGCAGCTATTGGCTACTGACTATGAACTTCCTTATTCTAGTCCCTTCGTACGTCATCACGTTCAAACCAAAGGACTTTTGAACGGACTTTAGTCCGTTCGTTTGTGGGCAAGTCCGGTCCTTCGAAAGTCCGTCGTAACTCAGTCGAAAGTCCGTTGGAAAGACCGTCAGACCTTTGATGCTGAAAAGTCCGCTCGTGTGTACGCGGCATAACACTCCCCTTTCCCCCCAGACTGACAATGCTGTTTATCCAAAGGTGTTTCTGTTGCTCCTTCATCCAAAGTGAGGGCACTCTAATACAGGAGGCATGTTACTGGCCAGATCACCAGGTGAAAACAGAGGGAAAAATGCCCTAAAAAATGCAACCACCACATCTAATGATTGGTAAGCTGCAATATACTACATTTTTGGTTTATGGCTCTAAACAAAAGCAAATGAAGTGCCCAATCTCCTTTTGATTTGAATTGTCTCAGGCCAGGACAAAGATAGGCTGGTGTTGCGTTTCATTCATTGCATTTTTCAGTGTCTATTTTTTTTTTAATATGAAATGCACTACGTTGTTTTAACCATTATTATAAACTTTAACTATTTGCTTTTATTATGATTTTTTATGTAGGTGCTACCTGTTAATATTTACAATATAGTAGTGTGTCTATTCATTTCTAGCCTAGGTTCACATTAGTGCTGCTGCCTAATCATGCATTTTTTTTTCAGTGCGTCTTTATAGTGTGTTTTTATGTGCATTTTTGACACGTTTTCATGCCTCATGCGCTTTTTTTGTTGGAGGAGAACTAGTTGTTAAACACAAACCCTGTGCGATCCTATTTAAGTCTATGGGGACATGCTGCACCAAAAGACGCACCAGTACCTTTTAAAAATCGCACTGCACCATATTACATTGATGTGACCAGACACCATAGAGAATAATGTAATTTCCACTGTCTTGAATTGCAGGGCTAACACAAATGCAGGAAAAATCGCACTAGTGAGAACAGGGCCTTGAAGGGTGTAGTTCTTTTTTTACCATCACAGGTAAGTGTGACATTTTGTTTCTTGTGGCCTTAGCACTGGTTTATTTTTGTCTTCCTAATTTGCAGTATATTTCCTTCATGAACCAAGCTTTATTGTGGTGCTAACTCTGGATTCATTCTTATTTTTTGCCTTTTCTACATGTGACTTCTCTTAGATTATCCTCATTTTTGGCAATTGTTCATTCTAAAGGACACATTTGGTGAATAAATATGTAGATTGCCATTGCTGACCTCTCCTTCTAAAAATACTAGTTCCATCAGTAGTAAGAAATGGCAGACAACACGTATGCATTTTGCAGTGCTGGTTTGTTATTGTGTGACAATCTGGTGCAGATTAGGCAGTCTGATTTAATCAGTTTGTGTAATTGTTGTTTTTGAAAGTTTTGTGACTATGCAGCATGTTACTTGGAAGTTGCCTGCACAAGCTGAGGAAGAGCAGGGAGGCAGCATGTCCCCAGGGAGGTCCACCAACATCTGTTCCTCTCTTTCTGTATGTAATGGCTGCAGTTTTGCAGGATGTAAAACAAAAGGATTCGCCCTGGGACTTTGAATGAAGTGGGTACCGTTTCCGCCAGTAAATATAACAGTAGTAAATACAGTATATGATTTATTCAAGTAAAATTGTTTACATGCATAGATAACACCAACAGTTGCCAAAAAAAAGGATATATATATATAAAACAAGAAATGTTACTTGTTACCTTTAGGCATACTTGCATACCTCATACATAGCTTTATTTATTTTATTTATTTTTATTTATTTATTATCACACACCTCACTACAATATCACTATCCACCCCTCTCTCCTCTTGCTTTTTCATCCTGTTATTTGTTAGTATCCCTCTGCTATCCTATGCTTTCCACCATCTACATGTCCCTACCATTCGTGGCCCAGGCCTTTTACTTATATATACATATCTGTATGCGAATACTTATTGATTTTACTACTTTAGATGCCTGATAAACATACTCATGTTTATAGCCTATAATCTTTATGGACTAATGAGGTTTTTAGGGATACATCACTACCCTAATATTACACAATCACCGTCCACCTCTTTCACTTCCTTTTTCTTTTTTATCTTTGCACCTGTTAGTATCCCTCTGTTATCCTATGTTTACTACCATCTTCATGTTCCCTACTATCTTTGGGTCCAGGACTCTCATTTCATGCATATACATCTCCATGCTAGTACTTATTGATTCTACTTTATTACTTTAGATGCCTGACAAACATACTTATGTTTACAGCCTACACTCTTTATGAACTAACAAGGTCTCTTGGGTTACATCACTACACCTATGCCATGCCTGCTCGCCATTTGGCCCCTGGTGGGGTCCCATCTGACTTCGCCCCCTCAGCTCCCTGGTGAGGCACCTGCTGCCGCTATCTTGGAGTCGCACACCTGTAGCCATGGTCAAGCTCAGTGGTGAGTATGGGGACCCATAACCCCTCCTACCCTGTGCCCTTAAACCAATACTGTGCCATTTTGCCAACTATATACTTTTTTTTTTTTTATCTTAGGTACAATGTTACACACATCCACCCCTGATGAGCAAGCTGGATCTTGCGAAACTAGTCGGGTAGTATGATGCCCGTGTACTATGATTGCTATCACATCCATGTACCAATATTTCTTGTTTTATATATATATATCCTTTTTTTTGGCAACTGTTGGTGTTATCTATGCATGTAAACAATTTTACTTGAATAAATCATATACTGTATTTACTACTGTTATATTTACTGGCGGAAACGGTACCCACTTCATTCAAAGTCCCAGGGCGAATCCTTTTGTTTTACTATATGTTATAGGGATGGAAGTGTGTCACTGGGGACACCAGACCTTTCTCTTTTTTCCAGTTTTGCAGGATGAGTTGATGTAGAGCAGGGGTGTCAAACTGGTGGCCCTCCAGCTGTTGCGGAACTACAAGTCCCATCATGCTTCTGCCTGAGGGAGTCATGCTTGTAACTGTCAGCCTTGCAATGCCTCATGGGACTTGTAGTTCCACAAAAGCTAAAGGGCCGCCAGTTTGACCCCTGTGGTGTAGAGGATCCCTGGGGAATATGAATCTTAATATGCAGGATATGTTCTTGCTTTTGTGAGCTTTGTCATGATATGTTTAACCTGTAACAGTACTACACAGGATTTGCTGTTCACTTTTAGAAACGTCAAACCAGGCTTCAAGCTATTCTATTATAGATCATGGAATCTCATAGCATTTTTAATAGATTCTTTATTTATTGTAGACAGCAAGGAAGTTTACAAGTCACTTCTTTGGCCAAATGCTATGAGTATAGTACTTTGGTGTAGAGACGATACATAAACATTAAATATTGCACACACTTAGTTACGATGTACAAAGTAAGCAATAAATCCCTAGGTCGTGTACATTTGAGCATCTGCTAATGTGTCAGAAGCATGCAGTCCTGTCTGAAAACAGGTAGGTTTCCTAGGAACTGTCTTTTTTCACTACTAATGCCCCATTCAACGTAGCGTTTTTCAGGCATCTTGTCGTGTGTATTTGCGTGTTTTCATGCAGCATTTTCTGGCGTTTTTGAGCTTTGGCGTTTTTTTTTATTGGCCAATAGGAAAAATTATCATCTGTTTCATCATTTGTTGCTATGTTTTTAGATTTTTTCATCTGCTTCCTGGGTGAAAAACGCCCAAATCTGCCCAATTTGAGCGTCAAAAAAGGTTCCAGAACTTGTTTGATCTTCAGGCGTTGGGCTTCAGGCAACTTGGGGTGAAGATGTGAACCATCTCCATAAAGAATAATGGGTTTTTTCTCCTCAAGCGTTTTGTAGCTTCAGGTTTCAAGCTACAAAACGCTCAGGTGTGAATGGGGCCTAAAGTTGGCCAAAGAGGGGTAGCTTATTTATAAAATAAATTATATATAATAAATAATATAATAAATTATAAAATAGAATACATTGATCAACAGCTGCAGCCAATTGGGGAAGGAGGGATGCCAAAGGGCAGGGTGAATTAAACCCTGATGTGCACAGGTATACCCCTATTTTTTTTTATCACACACTGATCAAAATTAATTTGGTCCTTGCTGACCCTACCAGGTTTCAGCCTATGGCCAGATTAAATGTAAAAAACCAAGATCAACGAACATGGAATAGTTAAGAGGAGACTAGAAAACCATCTGTATATTCCGAACAGATTTCAAATATGAATATGGACGAAAAGTGTGTTAGGCAGATGAGGGACGAGAGCAGGGACAGGGAATGGGGGGATGAAAGACAACAGAAATAATAATTATTTAAATTGTATAACGGAAATAAAAAAGGAGAAGTGATATTGAGAGGTATTTTGGCACTTTTTCTCATCAGGTTGCAATCTGTGTCAAGGCATATGCTCAAAAGGGCTGACAATAACAGTCAAGGGCTCCTTATTTACCTGAGGTCAGAGGATCACTGTATTCTTCTGTAGATTTATAGATACTCCAGTTGAATCACTTCCAGTGGAAGACTTCTTCTGTGCCCTTAACAGAAGCAAAGTTTTAATGGGGTCACTGGTGACCTCTCTTTGTGGTGCCTGGCAGTGTAAACTGAGGCAATTCTGTCATTGATTCAAATTAAATATATAGTGCATCTGGAAAGTATTCACAGCGCTTCACTTTTTCCACATTTTGTTATGTTACCACCCTATTCCAAATTTAATTAAATGTATTATTTTCCTCAAAATTCTGCAGACAATACCCCATAATGACAATGTGAAAGAAATTTGTTTGAAGTCTTTGAAAATGTATTAACCACTTCAATACTGGGCACTTTCGCACCTTCCTGCCCAGGCCAATTTTCAGCTTTCAGCGCTGTCACTTTTTAAATGACAATTGCGCGGTCATGCTACACTGTACCCAAACTAAATTTTTATCATTTTGTTCTCACAAATAGAGCGTTCTTTTGGTGGTATTTGATCACCTCTGCGGTTTTTATTTTTTGCTAAACGAATAAAAAAAGACAGAAAATTTTGAAAAAAAAATGTTTTTCTTTGTTTTTGTTATAAAATTTAGTAAGGCCCCTTTCACACTTATACGACTTCAAAGTCACACGATTTTACTGCGATTTCACAGCCGCTATTTTGCTGTGATTTTACCGCGATTTTGCTGCGATTTGGGAGCAGTACTACTTTGTACGACTTTGCCACAACTTTGACATTAACCATTCTCAGTTTGTGCTTACAAAGTAGTGCTGAAATCGTGTCTATATTATTCAGGTACGATTTGCATGCTACTTGAGGGTTTAACATTGAGGTCTATGGAGTACAAATCATATGGAAGTTGGACCAAAGTAGTGCAGGGACTACTTTGACGTCGGCACGACTTAAAGTCGTGCCAATATGAATGGTAGTCATTGAAAATCATGAAGAATGACTTGTCATACGATTTTGCAGTACAAAATCGTGAGACAAGTAGTATAAGTGTAAAAGGGGCCTAATTAAGTAAGTTTTCTCCTTCACTGATGGGCACTGATAAGCTGCACTGATGTGCACTGATAAGGCAGCACCGATGGCACCAATGAGATGGCACTGATGAGGTGGCACTGATGGGCACTGACGATGGGCACTGATAGGCGGCACTGATGGGCACTGATAGACAGCATTGATAGGTGGCATTGATAGGCAGCACTGATGGGTACTCATAGGTGGCACTGGTGGGCACTGATGGGCACTGATAGGCGACACTGATGGGCACTGAAAGACTGCACTGATAAGTACTTATGGGTGGCACTGATAGAGGGCACTGCTGGACACTGATGGGCATTGATAGGCAGCACTCATAAACTGATAGGCACTGGTAGGCGGCACTGATAAACAATCATCACAGACCCCCCCTGTCAGTAGAGGAGTCTGTCAGACTCGAGTGAGGAAAAGCCGAACAACGGCTCTTCCTGTTTACATCGTGATCAGCCCTGATTGGACATGGCTGATCACGTGGTAAAGAGTCTCTGTCAGAGACTCTTTACCTAGATCGGAGTTGTGGTGTGTCAGACTAACAAGCCGCAACAATGATCCCCGCGGTACGCGCCCCCAGGGGACAACGTCATATGATGTCCGGTCAGGATATCGCAACCACTTTGCCGACATCATTTTACTATATGGCAGGTGGCAAGTGGTTAAAAATATAAAAAACAAAAAAATAACATGTACATAAGTATTCACAGCCTTTGCCATGACTCTCAAAATTGAGCTCAGGTGCATCCTGTCTCCAGTGATCAGAGATGTTTCTACAACTTAATTGTAGTCCACCTGTGGACATGTCCAATCATGATTGGACATAATTTGGAAAGGCACACACCTGTCTATACAATGTCCCACAGTGAACAGTGCATGTCAGAGCAATAACCAAGCCATGAAGTTCAAGGAATTGGCTGTAGACCTCCCAGACAGGATTGTATCAAGGCACAGATCTGGGAAAGGGTACAGAAAAATGTCTGCAGCATTGAAGGTTCCAATGAGCACAGTGGCCTCCAACATCTGTAAATGTAAGAAGTTTGGAACTGGTGGGGTGCAGATGCAGCATTAATTTTCTGTCATAAAAGATCCCCCTGCCTGTCATGTGCAGATTAGACTGCATTTTGTGCCGCGGAGAAGTGACTCCCGTGCGCATGCGCAGGGATGATTCCACCACAACCCAGCCATTCAAGAGACCAAAAATTCAGCGGAACCCGGAAGGAAGACTGGGTTATCATGGAAACACCAGGGACCAGGGAGAGCTGTGACAGCCCTGCACTGGAGGGCTCTGTTGGTAGGTAAGTCTAGTACATTATGACTTAAACCTGCAGGGGGCACATTTTTTTTTTTTTTTTATTATTACGAGACTTTACTACCACTTTATTAACAATATTATTTGGCTTGCTCAAAGAGGTTCCTTTACATGTGTACTAAAAACATGCAAGTATTATAGAATGCATTTGAAAATGTTTGAGGTTTCCTCTTTGAAGTCTGGTGCAGTGTATCCTTTGAAGGAATTTATACACTATGTAGGGTGCACTACCTTCCCATTGAGAACAAAAATGGGCAAGCACTTTCCAGCAACAACCAATCCTAATGCAGTCTCTAAACACTTTAAGAGCGTTCATGCAGGTAATTAAACTCGTTTTAAATATGATGGTATTGAAAGAGTTAAAACTACCACAAGAGGGGGCAATCTTTATAGAATGTTATTAAAAAGGAAGACATGGTGAATACATAATTAGGAGACCCATACACCAAATGGTATGAATCAGCACTAAGATATTAACTTGATACATTTTTTTCTCCATGCCTTTCTGTTTTGTTTCTTTGCATGTTTGTCTTTTGTTTTTGTCTTGTTCTGTGGTCACATTCTGTTATTTCTGTGCTACATTGTATTTATACATTTTATATTTGTTTGCACATTGCATATTTTTGTCTGTTTGTGTGATCAAATTTTTTGAATTGTGGATTGTTTCATATGTGCCTTGTAATTAGGTTATTACTCCACACCTGGCTCCGTGTTATGATTAAAGGGGTTGTAAAGGCAGAAGATTTTTTTAACCTAATGCATTCTGTGCATTAGGATATAAAAGCCTTCTGTGTGCATCAGCCCCCCTAATACTTACCTGAGGTCCCTCTCTGTCCAGCGATGTCCACCAGTGTCTCAGCTGTCTGTGATTCTCCTTCCTGATTGGCTGGGACACAGCATAGGTGCCATTGGCTCCCGCTGCTGTCAATCAAAGTCAGCTAGCCAATCAGGAAAGAGAGGGGGCGGGGCGGGTCAGGGTTCTATGTGTCTATATGGCTCGGGTGCTCCCATAGCAAGCTGCTTGCTGTGGGGGCACTGAACAAAATGGAGGGGCCTGGATCACAGACGAGGGACCCGAGAAGGGGAGGATCTGGGCTGCTCTGTGGAAAACCACTGCACAGAGCAGGTAAGTATAACATGTTTATTGTTTTTATAGGGAAAAAATTAGACTTTACAATTACTTTAAGGCCTGTTTTGGGTGGAAACGCATTCGTGTTGGGACCCACTATGTTTTTTTATCTGTGACAAAGAAAGCTCTTGTTGGACTCTGAAGACATGTGCCACTGCTATATACCAGCTTTTTATTTGTCTATTTCCCAGTGGCAGATTTTCCCTCACCGGAGAGAGAGGTTGCCCCTAAAACAGAAAGTAAAGGGAAATCTCTCTAAAACTCACCACACACAATGCAATCCAATTGTACAATATGCTGTAGATCTACAAACAACTATGTAGTGCAAGAGCCTTCCTAAATCCATGTATGTTGATTGAAGGGTTTAGCTACGTCCTCATTTTATAAATGTTGGGCAAATCTAAAATTGGTTGTAGAAAGTTTGTACGGTCAAATTGTAACATGCATAGTGACCCTAACTGAGCCCTAGATAGCATTACTCTTATTTGTTAACCACCCTGACTCCAAAATATTGGTTTGATAAGCTGGTGATATACACAGCTTCAAGTGTCCTCCAAAGAATGGCAAAATTGCTCAACCAAAAAAGAAAAAATGCCAAACTGTACATGTACCAAAAAGTACAAGAATAAACTAAAGGTTACAAAAGTAACAAAAGGTGCCTTTATTCAAATAACTGGACTCTTTTGTCAATATTAATTAGGGTCTATATTAGCTCTGCTCTGTTTGTAATATTGCTTGCCTATATACTGTATGCAAAGTGTTTGTGCTCTTTATTAGCATCTTACTGCTTACGCATTGGAAGAAACCAATGACGGGTTATTTCATGCTATGACTTATTCACTCATAGTGATTGACATTGATTGATTATGTCTTTATAGATAAATAATGTCTTCATGTTTACAGACTTCTTAAATGAATATTCATACAGTATTTTATTGGTCATCCACTGTCATAGCATTTATACCAATTTTTAATGGACCCTCCCAAGTGATGTTTTAACGTTTTATGGTTTTATCCCGGAGTTAAGCCCTGTATACGCGATCAGAAAATCATATGAAAAATACAGATTTCGGAGCGATTGTACGATAATCTGTTCGTTAGTACAGAGCTTTCGAGAGCCGATCAAGACAGTTCATCCAATGTTATTTGATCGGGCATGCACAAAAAATTATTCGTACAATGCCAAATTGTACGATTTTTGTTTACTCAGTACAGGAAATCGAGTTTGAAAATGCAATACAAATACACTACAACACATGACATCACTTCCAAATTTTTATTCTGTCGTACGAGAATTTTTGTGACTTTAGTAAACTCTTCAGGTTCGATCTGAGATAAGCATGCAAAAAAAAAAAAAACAGACAACCATTCGTCCAAAAATCTGTGTGTACCAGGCATTATGCATAACAGTATACCCTAACTCCTTATGTATACCCAGTGCTGGACAGTGCTGATTGGCTCTGATCACATGCACTCTCTAAAAAAAAAAAAAATCTCTAGCAACGTACACCAAACTGAACATGCGCAGAGTGCCCCCAAGGCTCTGTTCTATCAGAATAGGGACTGTGGAAAACAGGGAGGATCAAAGAAGACAAGATCAAACAACGTTTTTGCACAATGCAGAGGATTAACGCCATAGATTCCACCGTGAGTATAACAAGCATGCTTTACTGCATATACAGATTGATTTTACTTTTATGGGTTTAGTTTTAATGCTGAAACTTAAAGTGGAACTGAACTCAAAGAGCAGTACCCTGAAAATCTTATGAATTCCTCCGACAAACTGAAGTGCACTTCCTGCCATGAGTATGCTTAGACATTCTGTGCCTTAAGTTGCCCCCTTGCAGTGTAGGCACAGTGGGCAGGCACTATGTCTAGGAAATGGTAAAAGCAGTTTTTGTTTCCAATGTTCTTTTTCTTTTTTAGATTTCAAAGGGAAAGTATAAAACAGGAGAGCCCATGCAAATAATGTTGAGCAGTACACAAGAGTGGGTAACAATCAAATATTTCAGATGATGTGATTTGAGCATGGAAACCAGTATGCTTGTAAAAGAAAAAACATGTTAAATACATACATAAATAATATATTGAACCCACGTAGCCATACAAGCTGGAACCTACTGGTCTCCTATTGCCCATGCATTCTCCTGAATAAGCTAAGACCATACAGGGCCATAGGAGCCCGTTCCTTTCAGGTATACCATAATAAAGACTCTAACTTTGTAAAGACATCTTTTGTCTATTGTAGCATAATGTAGAGTCTGAACCGGTCCAGTCAAGCCAACCCCCCTCCTGGGAAAATTTTCTATGCCTGCGCCTCTCCCAGGTAGCCCAACACTTTGCTCCAAGTTTGAGGGGGCTGGAAGAGTTGAACTTTCAAGAAGAGAAGGATAGAAAAGAGTAATGGAAAACAGAAAAAAAAAAAATCAACGGAAACAGACAACCGCCCCATCCTCTCAACTGGTGAATAGAAGACATCATATAGGAGCATTAGGTCTTCCCCGAAATGTCCACTCAAATATTTGTATTTTATTGTTCAAGTTTGCAGAGAGTTTCTCAATAATCATGATCCAGGATAACTTAGCTTTGAGTAAATTAAACAAAACAATAGGGCATTTCCATGGCCTAGCTATAGTTATCCAGGCTACTACAAAAATATCCACTATTCAGGGCTTCCCTCACTGGTTGGAGATGAAAGCAGTTTTACTTACAGTATCTGTTCCAATGCTCTCCTATGCTGCAGCAGCGGACTATCTCTCAGAGTCTTCATGTCCAATACAGGGCCATGGTCCTGCATCAGTTGTGATGTCTGGGGCATTTGGCTGCCAGAATGCTGGGAAAAAGAGGCTCCTGGGATTGGTCTAGCAGTGCAAGGATGCCTGTGGAAATGGAGGATCAGGTAAGTAAAACTGCTTTACCCAGTCCACCTAGACATAAATGTACACTTACCATCGTATTGCAGACACAGCACCATTGCAAGGGGGAAGTTCATCTTTAAACCACAAAGCTGCATATCTTCGGTGTGAGAGGAAATCCTCATTTTCTTATACAATTTTCCTTTAGATTTACCAAAAAACATATAATAGAAGGTCAAATCTAAACATGTTCAATTTGTATGCAATCAGGCAGGCCCTTGCACTCCATAGTTGAAGGTAAATATAAAGGAAATTGAAAAAGAAAATTGTATAATTTATGGACAGCTTTAGATTTGATAATGTCGCTACTATGCTGCTATTTGTACCTGCATGCAACTCCCCACATTTGCTTTTATTAATTTTCTCCTGCCTCTTCTTTTTTTTTTAATCTCAAAACTATTTTTTTATTAGACAAGCATAATACACCCATTACTGGCTTCAGCGCAATACAGTTTGTTATACATTCACAGACCTTAATTCCACATAAGATACTGAAAGTTTTAAACGAACATGTGCAGTGTAAACATCTACAAATTAGAAGCAGTAAACAGCATCATGTGACATATGTGCCGAGATCTAATTCGTATCTATACAAAGTTGTACAGGTATAGAGGCACAGCTTCCCCTTTGAGCGCACGCTAGGGGCCCAGCAAATGGTAATAGTGTTTATAGCAAACGGTTCAATACAAGTTCTACAGAGGCCAACCCGGGTACATTCAGCCATGGTTTCCATAGCTTGGCAAACTTTGTTGTACTGCACCTATGTTGGTAGATATATTTTTCTAGCCTTAAAGTGTTACCCATTTGCTCTATTCACTCCCGCACTATAGGGGGTTCTGTTGATTTCCAGTGCTGTAAAATAAGTTTATATTAGGGCCCTGGCTATCGCCTGCCTAGGGGCCTCCTTCACCAAGCCATTGTCTATAATACCTAACAGACATTATTTGGGATCCTTTTTAATCTGAACCTGGAAAGCCTGGTTAATAACCCCTATAACCTCCGTCCAGTAAACATGTAATTTGGGGCAAAGCCACAAAAGATGTATCGGGTCCCTGTGGTCCCGCATGCAGCGAGTACATGATGGATCATCACACACTCCCATTCTAACCAACTTGGCAGGAGTATAATGGACCCACAAGAGTACTTACAACTCGGACAGGTGGTGCGCAAAATTTAAAGAACTCTGTGAAACCGCCAATAGCGCCTCCTCCCATTATTCCTCCTCAAAGGGCCCAACATCCCGCTCCCACTGGGATATCACTTTTTGGGTAGAATCCGGTAAGGACAGATTAAGTAGCATAGTGTAACTACAGGATATGAAGCCCTTATAAGACAATACCTCTGACATGTTATTAAAAATAGAAGTAGTGTTTTGTATCCATGCATCCACATCATTTTGGGCCTTTATCGCTTGCTGGAGTTGGAAGTAGTACAACTGCATGGACATGGGGAGCTGAAATTCCGCCTGAAGAGCAGTAAAGGCACACAGCTCTCTATTACGGAAAATATTTGATATAAGTAGTTAACCCCCGTATTGCTGCCATTTTTACTATATTGCAATTTCCCCATCTCAGTGTACTGGTCATTGTGCCATATAGGACTAAATTTAGTAAACTCCTGCTGCTTCTTAATATTTTTCCACCAGTCATCAGATCAGTAGTCATCGGAAGGGAAAATCTGACATGGGGAAGCAAAGTCCTGCTTCAAGAATGATGGCCTCGTCCACAAAGAGACCCAGTGCAAAACAAGGCACAGTAAGTCAGCGATAGGGAAAGATCAGCTGCTGGAAGACCACTTTTAAAATTGGTGAATAATTCTCTACCCTCTGCATCCCTTTTTGGGGCAATACTTTCAATACTTACAGTATCCTGGGAGCAAAAAACGCCAAAAAGTGATAATTATATTTATCAAACTGCTTTTTTCTGATAATATATTTTTGAGTAAACAGCCCACTTTGCTAAGAGACACTATCTGGCACTATTTATGGCACATTTTGTCTTATTATAGTTTCTGTTATAATTTATAACAGTGTTTGAAAAATAGTAAAATTTTGAAAAAAAATTCTGCGCATAGTGTAAGTACCTACAAATTCACAGTGTTGCACATATCAATACAAAGACGTATAAAGAAAGAGGGGATGTTGCACTGTCACTTAAAATATATACAAGTTTTTAACCCTCTGATCACTAACCCTCTATCTTCGCTTTCAATTTAATCAGATCGCTCTTTTCAACCTTCTCTACCCCCATATCTGGGGATTCTTTTTTACTAAAGGAGAAAATGAAGGGACCGGACGCACAGGCCCTGTTACCACATTTCAATATAAATCAACACATAAACACCCCCATCTCTGTGCAAAAAACCTTTCTGATATCGGCGAGAAATCCAGGTAATCACAGAAGACGAACGAGACAGCTCACAGATATATACTAAAAGTTGTACCTAATGTGTCAGAATTTGATGTTAGAAATATTGTTCTTTACTATGTTTCATGTGTTACCTTGTACAATACAAGCCCGTGTGGCCCTGTTCCTGTTATAAATAAAAAAAATATATATATATATACAAGTGCCTGCAGACCATATATTCACAACTTTTATATAGTTGCGATAGACAGATTCACTAAAAAAATATGAATTTCAACTATTGTGTTCCGTGCTATCATGCAACCAGTACCTGTAAAGTGCATATAAGCCTAAAAATCCTAAATTATCAATCCATCCATGTGCATATAATCAAATTCATCATAATATTAAATGGTAAAAATATTAATAATTCCAAATCATGAATTCCATGCTGTTGAAAATTGAAAGTTGAAATGAATATTTTTAAGGTGAATTTGTCTATTGCAACTATATATAAGTTGTGAATATATGGTCTTCAGACACTTATATATATTTTAAGTGTTTAAAAAAATGCCTGTGTTGTTTGATAATAGACAAAGATCCGATTTTGGCTAGCTTACCCTTTAAAAATATGATAATCTGATTTGCAATAGTGACACAAGACAGACAGTTCTGACTTTTGAAATACGCGAAATACGTGTAGTGTGGCATTGTCTTGTTTTGTGACAAAATGTATAAATGCCCAAACCCCCCCACTCTCCACTGTGTATAAAAACACTCACAAACTTCAGATACAAGGTAATCAAATTCAAAAGTTGCAGAGAGAGGCAGAATCACTTTAATTGTAATTACACTTTAGTTGACTCTAAATAGATACAGTGCAACTAAAATATCCGAATTTAATGTCAAGTATACTGACATTTTGGCATTTTATTTTATGCCTGAGGTGTTAATTTACAGTGTGTACTTGGGATGCAAGGAGGCTTAATCTATTCAATAGCTTTTCGTATTGAGATCTGTCTTTTCAAAGTCATACTCACAAGAACAGAGGTCAATAACTGTTTAGTTAGGTATAAGAAAGAGAGAAAAAAAAAGGGAGTGTCAGATTCTCATGCCGCAAGTGCTTTGTTTGCAACAGCACATTGACTTATGCCCCGTACATATGATCGGATTTTCCGACAACAAATGCTGGAATTGAGCTTGTTGGCGGAAAGTCCGACCTTGTGTATGATCCATCAAACATTTGTTGTCAGACTTTCCGCCAACGAATGTTGACTAGCAGGTTGTCAAATTTTCCACCAATAAATGTTTGTTTCTTTCCGATCGTGTGCACACAAGTCTGTCGGACAAAAGTCCATGCATGCTCAAAATCAAGTACAAGCCGGAAATATAACTAGCATTCATAATGGAGATATCATGTACGTCTTGTACGTCACTACGTTCGTAATTGTTGGCCAATATTTGTGTGATCATATGTATGCAAGACAAGTTGGAGCCAACATCCTTCGAACAAAAATCCACAGTTTTGTTGGAAAGTCTGACCGTGTGTACGGGGCATAAGACTTTGTCTTAACATACATAGATTAGAATTAAATTAAATTAAAATATGTGCAATGATAGTAATCAAGTGGAAATAAAGGCTGCCACACACATCTCAAGTTTGGGGCGATTCCAGCTGAATCAACTAAAGCTTTAACCAGGATTATCCCTGTCGACACCACCTGCCTCAACAAAGGTCAACTATGTTGAAGGGACCAGGTGGAAAATTGGCCGAACAGTGCCTGCATCCAATCAGATTTAGGTAATGTTTGGGCAATCTGACAGCTGCAAGTGCTAGCTTGCAAAATACAATAGTTGGCAGGGGAGATTCGTCCATCTGCACTGCAGGCTGAATTAAAGAAACTGGTATTTGTATGGCCAGCTGAACACTCAACACTTTTCAGTAGTGTGTTTGAATGTTTTGTAGCCGAGGGTTTCACTCAGTCCAAGCAATATGGAACCTTCTTTGTAAGACAGAAATTCAAATTGCAGCATCACAGTTCCTTTAATAGCCCTGTGAAATAACAATATTGTGTCCAGGGAGATTTCTTTTCATTTTTTGCCCTTCAGGAGCACAGGGCTTAGTATGCAGTCCTGCTACTATTCTTCTGCTGCTTACTGTAATTCCAAACGGTTTTACATTGGGGGTCACTGACTACAGGTCAAAACAAAGGCTCACAGTGCTTGACAGTCTACCAGGAGACTACCATTTTGGATTAGGTGCATGCACACAATCAGCAGCTTTTATGTGCCACCAATCGTTAGCATGTAAATATACTATTAACATCATCCGAGGCACAAATGTGTAGCCTACTTTGAAACATTTTCAATACTATATTTTCCCTGATCAAAAACTAAAATAAGCAGTATAATCTTTGAAGTGGGAGGGGCTTAAGGGGCATGGTTAAATAAAACAAAAGCCTTCTTGCTCCCATAAAATATTCTGAGATTGCTATGCCACAAGTAGGAGTCTCACAGACATGTATAAACCTCAGCACAATCATTAAAAAACAAAAAAACAAATATGTTACATATGATTTTGTGTTCACTTGTGTGATGGGTGAACCACCATGGACAGAGAGGTTAGCTAGACAATAATGTGAAAAGTTAATTCTCTGTGCTGCTGTTTCTCTTTTTCCCTGACAACCTCTAACCACAGCACTGGCCCTTATAGTGTACTGACTATGCTGACAGCTATCCTGTTACCTGTCATTGTTTTAGACATACTTTTCTGTTAATATCAATGACAGTATTGTCACAGTTGAAACTGTCAGGTGTGACAGAAAAAGGCTGTTGAGGAAGACCCATTAAAATTTGGCTATGGGTCCCCATGATCTGTAGTTATGCTCCGAACAGTATCACAAATTTCTTGTCAAGAGCAAGAATACCCGAAAAACAAGTCAACTGAGATACTATTAAATATTTCCCACCTACGGTGAAAAAGCCTTTTACAAGGATACAGAGCTGATACACTTTCTGAATATTTAATAAAGTTTGACACCTGAGTACAGGAAATCCAACACCATACACCAGGAAGGAAGTATAGATTCTGCAGTCGTAAGAAATATTAGATGGTTCAACCAAAAAGGTAATACACCAATTTAGTAATAGTCAAAGACCACTGGGGCTTTACAGATGAAGTTGGTATACAGCATGGAATTATGTATAAAGGCCATGGGGTCATTATACCCAAAAGTATGCCCTCATAAGTTTTAGCAAAAGCTAATTTAAGCCACCTTGAATTGATTGATTCATGCGTTCATAAGACCGAGGATGTACTGTTTTAGCTACAAAACTGGTCCAGGCAGAGTTGCAGCAATATAGAACTGTAATGCTTCCAATAGAAATTTTTAAGACCCACAGATTTCTATTTCTGCCCTGAATTAAATCAGGCATGGATATATTCTCCATACCAGGTAAAGTAAGTGCCCTCTTGTGACTCAGAAGAGAAGTATAGCCAAAAAGCTTTTGCCATGCTTCACTTTTAGCGCCATATCACAGCCAATACGAAAATATTGTAAATTGCCAAGACATTTTAACAAGCCAAAAAAAAAAGCCCACAAGAATGGTAACAAAAGAAAGGCATTTTGAACTGGAGAAATACACAAACAAAATATACTGAAAGGTTACCAGTAATGTATGAAAATACAAATCTTCTTTCCAACAGCTCAAAAGATTTTACTTCCATAATCCTTAGGGCTTTTTTACAGTGACCTGCATTTTTTTCATGCACTGGATAAATGCCAGTCACCACTAGGGTAGATGACCAGCTCACTGAGATATGCCAAAAAGTAAAAGCATGCCATGGCACATTTAAAATTGGAGCATGTCATTCATTCATAGAGATTTGTGAAGAATAAACTACAAGTCCTGTCTTCCACCGCAGCAGAAGGCCCTGTAGTTTTCAGTGGACTAGGAGCACGCTTATAAGAACACTCGTAGTCCATTCTTCTTCCTACTTTTTAGCTGAGGAATGGTGAGAAAGCTGGGAGGAGAGTGTATAGGAACCAGTGGTGGCTGGTGCACCATTTTTTTTGGGGGGGGGGCAGAAAACAAACCAACCGCCCCCCCTCGTGGGTGGTACTCACGCGGTTGGGCTCTAGCTTGTGTGTTGGCGGCGATGCAGAGCAGAGAGATCGCTCTGAGGACGGCCAACTCCCGAATCTCCCCATACATCCTCCCCGGTACCAGCCAATACAGTCGCTTCTCCTCTCGGCCAATCGGGTCTTAAGACTCGCTTCCTGGTTGGCCGGAAGGAGAAACAGGAAGACCATAGCGAATATTAATTCACTATTGTCAAACAACTGGGTGGGCTCAGGGCGCAGTGCTCTGCACCCCAAGCCCATCCTTTTTGAAGCCAATTAGAGCCTCGGGCTCTAATCATGTGCTTAAAAAATAAATTTAAAAAAAAACCTTTTGTCTTGAAAACAGCATCGATTCTTCTATGTACACTTGCACACAGTTTTTGAAGGAATTAGGCAGGTAGGTTGTTCCAAACATCTTGGGGGATCTTCTGTGGATGTAGGCTGCCCCAAATCCTTCTGTCATTTCATGTAATCCCAGATAGACTCGATGATGTTGAGATCAGGGCTCTATGGGGGCCAAACCATCACTTCCAGGACTCTTTGTTTTCCTCTTTATACTGAAGATAGTTCTTAATGACGTTGGCTGTAATTTTGGGGTCATTGTCCTGCTGCAAAATAAATTTGGGGCCAATCACACTTCCCTGATGGTATGGTTTGATGGATAAGTATCTGCCTGTATTTCTCAGCATTGAAGACACCTTTGATCCTCATTATTGTACTGCTCTCAAGCCCTTTGGCGAATAAAGTGCCTCCTAGTACAGCCAAATATTTTAAACTTTGACTTATCAGTCCAGAGCATCTGCTGCCATTCTTCTGCACCCCAGGTCCTATGTTTACGCACATAGATGAATCGCTTAGCCTTGTTTCCACATCGGAGGTATGGTGACAATTCTTCCAAAAACAACTGTTTTCTATGTGCCTGGTTCACATCACAATGCTGGTGTTTTGTGTGGTAAGGTGCAGTTCAAAGAGATGCAGCATGCCTGCATTTTTCTGCACTGCACTGAATGGCACCTATTGTCACCACACAGCAACACAACACAATGCGCTATGCTACTGCCCTCCTATAGTAGCACTTGTCGGTCGTCCTGACTCATGACCTTGGATCTCCCTCCTTCTCTCCTTCTCATCCCCTTCCCCACCTCCCCTTCCTTTCCTGAGCCAGACATTGCCTTATCATCCATAAATGACAATCTGTGATGCCTAATTTGATAGATCCAAGTGAATTTGATGTTGTCTCTCTCCACTATTGTTTTCATTATTAGCTGATACTCTCTTTCCCGTTTTTTTTACGATGCTATCTGGAAATATTTCTACAATATTGTATCATTTATCTTGGTTGTATGATAAAACTTTTCAATAAAAATGATTCAAATAGAAAATGTGGATGGGGAAATAGGGTCATATTTTTTTTCATTCAACCCACTGGATGAATGAAAAAAATGAACCATGTATTTCTAAGGCTATATTTATATTATATTAATGCTTGCACTGCTGTATTTAGCTTTTCTAAACTTAGGAGAAGTTATCTGGGAAGTATAACCAACTTTTTGCTTACTTTTCCCTGCACTCAAATGTTCCTGATTTAAAGTGTGTTTAGCTCAGTTTACATGACTTCTGAGTTTTTAATTGGATCCCGAATAGAATACAGAATTCTATTTTCTGTAAACACAGCTAAATTTACCTCACCTAAATGCTGAGTTTAAATGACAGCATTGAAAAATCATTACCTGCATTTAGATACCTTAAGGCCAGGTTCACATATGTGCGGCTGTTCATGCCTTCCGGTGCGTGTCTGTTCACCGGTTCAGAGGTGAATCGGGTCCGAATTTGTGCCTGAATTTGCATCTGAATCAGACGCGAACACGCACAGGAAATCCACATCTATATGTGTGAACCCAGCCTTAGACATGATGGTGAAAAAATCATGCAGTTTCCTATGTAGGTCAGCAGATGGCAGGCATGCATACCTTATAACAGCATGCCTTACTCAAGCACAGAGTATTCCTAGTGCAACAAGGACTGACAACTGCTAGCAAGCAATGAGAGGGTTACAAATCTGTATTTTTTTAACTCCCAAGAATTATTGACTATTTCACACTGCTACTCTGTGGTTTGGCAGCAGCACACATGTACCCGCGGTTTTCATGCTGGTTACCTGTGGTTTCCCATAGACTTTCTATTTTATCCTGCGTTTTTTGGCGCATTTTCTGAAAGCACACCAAACGTCCAGCAGGCTGCATCTTTGGTGCACTCTCAGGAAGTGTGGCAAAAATGCAGAACATAATAGAAAGTCTATGGGAAACTGTGAATTTTCTGCATGAAAACTTTGCTGTAGCCAAACCACAGTGCAGCAGTGTGAAAGCAGCCTAACTTAAATGTTTGAATTCTGGACAATGGCAAGTGTGAGTAAAACCATTTCCATATGAAAAGATCACTAGCAGATTGTGCTGTTAAGCAGAGGGCCTGTGCAAATTTACCATTGATATTAGCAACAAAATTAAGCACAATTCTATTGCGATTCAATTTTTTGTGTGCTTTCCCTGTGAACCTCGACAGCCAAGTTAGACAGTTGTGTAGAGGCCTGCAACAGATTTAGCATTGTAGGTAAAGCAGATTTTTATACACATTTAACGATTTTTAAAGAAGCAGTGCTACTCTTGAGCAATAGAGAAAGAAATGTAGGACCAAAGCCACAATTTTTTAGTAAATCTGAATCCTGTCTACGTTATAATATACTGTATCTCCCTACATCTGTTTTACACAGCTTTGCTGATAAATCTCCCCTACTTTTAATGACATGCCTCCTGTATTACAATGATATTATGATATCATATATGCCAGTACTTTAGATTTAAAGTGGAATTCTGGCTATACACTTGACTAGCCTTAAAACTGATCCCCAACACCCCCCCATACCCCCTGTCTCCCCTCCTAACACCAATGCTGGCTAACCTGTGTAAGAAAGATGTTAATACTTATCTGCTTTTCAGACCATTCTGGTCTGGTCATGGGCAAGATCTGTATTGGGGAGATATCTGTACTGTATTGGGCAAGAGCTGTATTGTGGGGAGCTGCACTGGGCGACATCTGTACTGGGGAGAGCTGTACCAAAGAGAGCTGTACGGGGCACAGCTGTACTGGGAATGCTGTATACTGGAGAAAAGTTGTAGTGGGGACTATCTGTACTAGGGGGGAGCTGTACTGGGGGGGGGGGCAGTTGTACTAGGAAAGATGTACTGGAGTAGATCTATACTGGGGGGGATCTGTACCGGTGAAGATCACTATTGTATGAGAGTTTTACTGGGGTAGATCTGTACTGGGGGAGAGTTGTACCTGACTTCTGCACTTTGTTCATTATGTACCCCTGACTCCTACTCCTGTAATCCTGTGTGGTAATGTATAGCAACCCCTTCACTGTGTAAGTTATGCACTCCTGAGCCATGCACTGTATGCACTATGCTGTGTATTTTGCAGTTTTTATCACTGTACTTTGTTTATTGGGCTGTATATGACATACTCCGGACCACTGCATTCTAAGTACATACAAACTCACCACAACATATTGTAAAACAGTTGCTGGTTGTTATGTAGTCACTGGCTATGTTAATTAAGTACTTCTTCCAGGTAGGTTGTGTGCAGAAAAGCATAGATAATGGAATGGAAAATGGAGTTTTTGAAATGATTGTGCTGAGATTTGTACATGTCTTTTAGACTGTTAAGAGTGTGGAACAGTAAATGAAGCATATATTTTGAGTACAAGGACTGTAGCCTACTGTTACATACCTGGTGGAGGCCTGAGGACTCTCCCTTACACCTCGTGTCCTGTTCTTCCCCTGAGATTGGTAACAAGGTATGACAAGACAGGGAGCGGCATAGAGGCCTTAGGTAAGTCCTGGACAGAAAAGGGTCTGGATCATGCAGCAAGGTATCACAAGTACGTGTGAGCACAAAAGACAGAACCATGATTAGGCACGCAGAAGTTTGGCAAAAATTGGGTAGCAGAGTTGCAGATTCAGAAAACAATAGCATAAATGGGAGCTGGACTGGGGTTAGCATCACATGGGCAGGAAACGGTAGGAAAACAATAAACAGGATGCGGAGTCAAGTAACAAGCCAGAGGTCAGGTAATGCAGGGATTAAGATCAAGTCAAGAGGCAAACTGGGTTAAATACAGAAGCTAGCAGGGACTGGTCATGGGTCACAGGAGCTGATGACCACTCAGCAATTATCTTGAGTCTTACAGTGCTTTAACCACTTGAGCCCTGGACCATTATGCTGCCTAAGGACCAGAGGTATTTTTCCAATTTGGCACTGCGTCGCTTTAACTGCTAATTGCGCGGTCATGCAATGCTGTACCCAAACGAAATTTGCGTCCTTTTCTTCCCACAAATAGAGCTTTCTTTTGATGGTATTTGATCACCTCTGCGGTTTTTATTTTTTGCGCTATAAACGGAAAAAGACCGAAAATTTTGAAAAAAAATGATATTTTCTACTTTTTGTTATAAAAAAAATCCAATAAACTAAATTTTAGTCATACATTTAGGCCAAAATGTATTCGGCCACATGTCTTTGGTAAAAAAAATGTCAATAAGCGTATATTTATTGGTTTGCGCAAAAGTTATAGCGTCTACAAACTAGGGTACATTTTCTGTAATTTACACAGCTTTTAGTTTATGACTGCCTATGTCATTTCTTGAGGTGCTAAAATGGCAGGGCAGTACAAAACCCCCCCAAATGACCCCATTTTGGAAAGTAGACACCCCAAGGAAATTGCTGAGAGGCATGTTGAACCCATTGAATATTTATTTTTTTTGTCCCAAGTGATTGAAAAATGACAAAAAAAAAAAAAAATATTTACAAAAAGTTGTCACTAAATGATATATTGCTCACACAGGCCATGGGCCTATGTGGAATTGCACCCCAAAATACATTCAGCTGCTTCTCCTGAGTATGGGGATACCACATGTGTGGGACTTTTTGGGAGCCTAGCCGCGTACGGGGCCCCGAAAACCAATCACTGCCTTCAGGATTTCTAAGAGTGTAAATTTATGATTTCACTCTTCTCTGCCTATCACAGTTTCGGAGGCCATGGAATGCCCAGGTGGCACAAAACCCCCCAAAATGACCCCATTTTGGAAAGTAGACACCCCAAGCTATTTGCTGAGAGGCATATTGAGTCCATGGAATATTTTATATTTTGACACAAGTTGCGGGAAAGTGACACTTTTTTTTTTTTTTTTTTTCATAAAGTTGTCACTAAATGATATATTGCTCACACAGGCCATGGGCATATGTGGAATTGCACCCCAAAATACATTCAGCTGCTTCTCCTGAGTATGGGGATACCACATGTGTGGGACTTTTTGGGAGCCTAGCCGCGTACGGGACCCCGAAAACCAATCACTGCCTTCAGGATTTCTAAGGGTGAAAATTTTTGATTTCACTCTTTACTGCCTATCACAGGTTCGGAGGCCATGGAATGCCCAGGTGGCACAAACCCCCCCCCCCCAAATGACCCCATTTTGGAAAGTAGACACCCCAAGCTATTTGCTGAGAGGCATGGTGAGTATTTTGCAGCTCTCATTTGTTTTTGAAAATGAAGAAAGACAAGAAAAAACATTTTTTTTTTTCTTTTTTCAATTTTCAAAACTTTGTGACAAAAAGTGAGGTCTGCAAAATACTCACTATACCTCTCAGCAAATAGCTTGGGGTGTCTACTTTCCAAAATGGGGTCATTTGGGGGGGTTTTGTGCCACCTGGGCATTCCATGGCCTCCGAAACTGTGATAGGCAGTGAAGAGTGAAATCAAAAATTCACGCCCTTAGAAAGCCTGAAGGCGGTGCTTGGTTTTCGGGGTCTCGTATGCAGCTAGGCTCCCAAAAAGTCCCACACATGTGGTATCCCCGTACTCAGGAAAAGCAGCAGAATGTATTTTGGGGTGTAATTTCACATATTTCCATGGCATGTTTGAGCAATATATCATTTAGTGACAACTTTGTGCAAAAAAAAAAAAAAAAAATTTGTCTCTTTCCCGCAACTTGTGTCGCAATATAAAATATTCCATGGACTCGACATGACTCTCAGCAAATAGCTTGGGGTGTCTACTTTCCAAAATGGGGTCATTTAGGGGGGTTTTGAACTGTCCTGGCATTTTATGCACAACATTTAGAAGCTTATGTCACACATCACCCACTCTTCTAACCACTTGAAGACAAAGCCCTTTCTGACACTTATTGTTTACATGAAAAAGTTATTTTTTTTTGCAAAAAAATTACTTTGAACCCCCAAACATTATATATTTTTTTAAAGCAAATGCCCTACAGATTAAAATGGTGGGTGTTTCATTTTTTTTTTTCACACAGTAATTGCGCAGCGATTTTTCAAACGCATTTTTTGGGGAAAAAACACACTTTTTTAAATTTTAATGCACTAAAACACACTATATTGCCCAAATGTTTGATGAAATAAAAAAGATGATCTTAGGCGGAGTACATGGATACCAAACATGACATGCTTTAAAATTGCGCACAAACGTGCAGTGGCAACAAAATAAATACATGTTTAAAAGCCTTTAAAAGCCTTTACAGGTTACCACTTTAGATTTACAGAGGAGGTCTACTGGAAAAATTACTGCACTCGATCTGGCCTTCGCGGTGATACCTCACATGCATGGTGCAATTGCTGTTTACGTTTGACGACAGACCGCCGCTTGCGTTCGCCTTAGCGCGAGAGCAGGGGGCGACAGGGGTGCTTTTTTTTTTCTTAATTATTTTTTTGCTTTTTTAATCTTACTTTTAAACTGTTCCTTTCATATTTTTTTTTTTTAATCATTTTTATTGTTATCTCGGGGAATGTAAATATCCCCTATGATAGCAATAGGTAGTGACAGGTACTCTTTTTTGAAAAAATTGGGGTCTATTAGACCCTAGATCTCTCCTCTGCCCTCAAAGCATCTGACCACACCAAGATCGGTGTGATAAAATGCTTCCCCAATTTCCCAATGGCGCTATTTACATCCGGCGAAATCTAAGCCATGAAGTGCTCGTAGCTTCCGGTTTCTTAGGCCATAGAGATGTTTGGCGCCACTCTGGTCTCTGATCAGCTCTATGGTCAGCAGGCTGAATCACCGGCTGCATTCTCAGGTTCCCTGTTGAGACAGGAGAGCCAGAGAAAAACACGGAAGACGGTGGGGGGGGGGCATTCCCTCCCACGGCTTGTAAAAGCAGTCTAGAGGCTAATTAGCCGCTAGGATTGCTTTTACATGAAAGCCGACCGCTGGCTGAAAAGAATGATACCAAGATGATACCTAAACCTGCAGGCATCATTCTGGTATAACCACTCAAAGTTGTGCATGGCGTACCTGAAGACAAAAAAATGGTTAACAATGGTTAACAATAAAGCACAGTAAACAGTAAAGTATAAATAATTACATACCTGAAAAACAAACATGATAAAACATAATAACAATAACAATAACAATAAAACATTGCAGAATAGAATACAGTAAAAAAAAAGAGCAGAACAATAGAGAGAGAATAGAGAGAGAGAGAGAACAATAAAACGACAACTATTTTTTTTTATTTTATATATTTTTTTTTTTTTTACACTTTTTTTGTAACTAACTTTTCTAACTGTAACCGGTTCCAGGTTCGGGTCTCTCAAAATGCGATGGCATCTTGGGAGACCCTGTGAAAGTGTGCCTAGTCTGTGGAATGCTGTACCCTACGCTAATACTCAACTAGTGCATGGTAGCGTTCAAAACATTCACCAATGCAAAGACCAGGATTGTCAGGACAGGAGGGACAATAATAGCGGGTGTCACGCCTATATCCGCGCTTGCTGCAGACACAACATCTTTTTTGGGGGGTTCGCTGGGTAGGGGTACTCGGGAGGACATAAAAATGCCTCTCATGCAGCCGACTGCATTTGGTTGGGGATGTGAATGGGGGAAGTACGGGCGCTGCAGAAGCGGTGGGTTCCCAATTAGGATTGGCGAATGCAGCAGGAACGGCATTATGGGCACGACGGGCCTGTGTTTGTCTTCTTGGTGGCAGCGGGACACTACTTGTGCTTGCCACCTCACCAGCTTGAACTGCACTTATGGGACTCGCCACGTCACCAAGTGTTACTGCAGTGCTGGTTTGACTACGACCGGGGTGTACTACGCCGCTGGCGCTTGCCAGTTCCCCAAAACGCTACCAAAAAAACTGTTAGCGATCGCAGGGATCAGGCCTGACTCTGCGAACGCTGCAGTTATGCGTTTAGAGTTTTGTAAGTGACAGTGATCGATCGATACTGCACTTGGGTGGGCTGGGCCGGGCCGGGCGGAGGGGCAAAACGCAGGTGCTAGCAGGTATCTGGGCTGATCCCGCTAACACTGCGTTTTTGGGAACCCTAAACTGCTGGGGACGCTAGTATAGATCTGATCGGATCAGATATTGATCCGATCAGATACTATACCACTAAGGGAGGTGTACGGTGCGTGCGTGGGTGTTAGCGGTACTGGCGCTAACCTGACGCTGCCTGGGGCTGGTGCTTGCCAGTTCACCAAAATGCTACCAAAAAAACTGTTAGCGATCGCAGGGATCAGGCCTGACTCTGCGAACGCTGCAGTTATGCGGTTAGTGTTTTGTAAGTGTCAGTGATCGATCGATACTGCACTTGGGTGGTCTGGGCTGGGCCGGGCGGAGGGGCAAAACGCAGGTGCTAGCAGGTATCTGGGCTGATCCCGCTAACACTGCGTTTTTGGGAACCCTAAACTGCTGGGGACGCTAGTATAGATCTGATCGGATCAGATATTGATCCGATCAGATACTATACCACTAAGGGAGGTGTACGGTGCGTGCGTGGGTGTTAGCGGTACTGGCGCTAACCTGACGCTGCCTGGGGCTGGTGCTTGCCAGTTCACCAAAATGCTACCAAAAAAACTGTTAGCGATCGCAGGGATCAGGCCTGACTCTGCGAACGCTGCAGTTATGCGGTTAGTGTTTTGTAAGTGTCAGTGATCGATCGATACTGCACTTGGGTGGGCTGGGCTGGGCCGGGCGGAGGCGCAAAACGCAGGTGCTAGCAGGTATCTGGGCTGATCCCGCTAACACTGCGTTTTTGGGAACCCTAAACTGCTGGGGACACTAGTATAGATCTGATCGGATCAGATATTGATGCGTTCAGATACTATACCACTAAGGGAGGCGTATGCTGCGTGCGTGGGTGTTAGCGGTACTGGCGCTAATCTGACGCTGCCTGGGGCGACGCATATCACCGCCGGGTGATCAGGGGGCTAAACCTTTATTCGGTAATAAACGGCGGGTGCCCTGACACTATAAAAAATAAACAAACTAACCAGCGTCAACCGTAACAGTTATACGGTGATCAGTGGTGAAAGGGTTAACTAGGGGGCAATCAAGGGGTTAAAACATTTATTAGGTAGTATATGGGGGTCCCTGACGCTATAAAACGCTGACGGCGAACCTAAATATTTACCTCACTAACTAGCGTCACCAGCGACACTAATACAGCGATCAGAAAAATGATCGCTTAGTGACACTGGTGACGGGGGGTGATCAAGGGGTTAAAACTTTATTAGGGGGGGTTAGGGGGGTACCCTAGACCTACAGGGGGCTAACCCTAATTGTCCCAACACTGTAACTGTCACAAACTGACACCATGCAGTAATCAGAAAAAAAAAAAAAAAAAACTGCTGGTGTCAGTTTGTGACAGGGGGGGGGGGTGATTGGGGGGGGATCGGGGGGCGATCGGGGGGGGGGATCGGGGTGTAATGTGTGCCTGGCATGTTCTACTGTGTGTGTGTGTGTTGGTGCAGTCACTCACTTGTCGTCTCTCCTCGGGCCGGAACGGAAACTACCGACCCGAGGGGAGATGACATCATTTCCTTTGCTGCTGTTTAGCATACAGCAGCAAAGGAGTGTTCCCATTGGCCGGCGGCGATCGCGAGGGGGGGGCCACGAACAGATGGCCTCCCCCTCGTCTCCGATCGCCGGGGGACAAAAGGGAATCATATACATGAATACATATATAAGATCACATGAATAGACAAAATATTGTGTTAGGATACACAAGTCACAGATAATGTAGCACCCCTAAGGTGATGGATAACATAGGGGTGATGATTGCTCCACTACATGTTTTGCGGATCTATCCGCTGCTTCAGGAGGAAAGCACAAAACTTATTCTAAAACAAAACATGATATCAATCAAATACATAAGCATGATATAGATAATGAGTAATGAGTATAATCATCACAATGATGCACTAGAACGGTTGGCCAGTTGCTTACCAATGTAGACTCTAAGAGGGCAGACAAGGGCATCAACAAACTTCCCCCACGGCGGACATGATGGGGGGTAAAGTAGCAAGCGCACAACTAAGCACACTGCCCTTAAAACGAATAACAGAATATGTAAAGAGAGTTGGTATAGTCACTAGAAAACATCTTGTGCAAAGAAACAAAAAAAGGGGGGGTGGCAGGGTGGAAAAAGGGGAGGGGAGAGACAGAAGGAAGGAAGGAAGGAAGGGAAGGGAAAGGAAAAGAAGAAGAGAGGAAAGAAAAGAAGAGCCAGAAAGAAAAGAAAAGGAGCATGGTGGTAATGGGAAAGGGGGGCGCTTGGGTAGGAGGAAGAAGAGGAGGGGAGAAAAGGAAATAGGAGGATGTGACGGGAGGGCCCGTGGAACTCAGAATACCTTGGAAAGTAGGGGATGCCCTTGTTTCAGCTCCCCATACACCTCTTATGTCTAAGTCACCCTGTGCTATCCTGGCACAGGGTGAGTGAGAAAATATATCTTGGACTACTTAAAATGGGACAGTAATATTTGTCCACAATATCTCCCAGGATGTATGTAGAGACTATTATTGGTTTGTTTGATTCTGAACTCAACATGTTAATTGAGTGAGCTGATCACATTGGCCTCCAGGACTGGCTAGGAGATGAACAGTCTACTCCTACTATAGTTTGTTGATGACTAGGGTGAGAAGGGGGGAGATCACTGTTTGTATTGTTAATTGTAATTAGCTCCTGCTATTGTGAAAATGTCCTGTAGATGTATTTATGATAATGTATAATGTTCTGTGTGAAGCTCATTGACCACAAGTCTGGGCAAAAGTTCATGTCTATGTCACCTAGGCTGTATAAAGGATTAGATAACTAGCTCATGTTAATTAAGTTAGGTTTTAGTCATCCTGCTGTATATATTTGTGAGAGAGCTCAAATAAAGTTCAGTCCATGTTAGCAGTGAAACAAGTGTCGCCTTGTTTTGTGCTTATAAGCGGTTGGAATATCGGATATCTGTATCCAGACTGGGAGGAAGTGGTATACTGACGGAAGCACTCAAGTGTAGTGTGGGACGTTCCATTACATTGGTGGCAAGCAGCGGGACGCTTCCTGCAGTCTGGGACATCCAAACTTCCATCTGGATCCAAGGTCCGGATAGCAGGAGAGGAGAGGAGAGCTACAGATACCAGCCGCCATGGAGGAGGAATTCAGAAGGAGGTTGCGAGAGATGCAGATACAGCACAGAGGACCAGTATCAGAGCAGGTCCTACTGGGATGGTGTGAATCTATTCACTGCAAACTCTGGAAAGAAGCGCTAGCCCGTGAGCAGCGACACCAGGGAAAAGTTCTCCCCTCCATTGAGGAAAGGTACTGGTCGCAGTACGGACTGCATGTGTGGTTTTTGGGAGAAAAACCGCACAAGAAGCAGACAGCTGAATTAAGCAGGCTGGTCTGGGCAGAGATGAAGCTGGATGAGAGCTACAGAGCCCTCCGGTGGCATGTATCCCAAGCATGTCCCTGGATAGCGGATGACAGCCCAATGGAAGGCTTAAGCTACGGCGGCTTGGGACTGTTGTATGTGAAGCTGACAGGGGACCCTAACTTTGGGAGTGATTTGGAGTGGCGGTTGGACAAAATCATGGATTTCAGAGAAGGGCTACTGAACATCTCGGAAGTGCACTGGAAGATATAGAGTTTCTGGCCGTTCAAGAATGGGAGCTGGAGATCGCCTACAGGCAGCTGCTAGACGTTGCTCCGTGCCAGGGCTGGGATCCCTTTGCCTGGGACTATCAGAAATTACCAGTTGACAACTCTGAAATTCTGGCTGAAGAGTCGGCAATGTGGCAGAGTAATAGTGTGCTTTGCCAACCTGCCCCAGCAGCTATGGAGGCGGAGGTCTTGTGGCGGATGCAGCAAGTGCTGACTGACCTTGATGATCCTGTTTCTGCATGGGATGATCTTGGATGGAGGAATGTGCCTGTCCAGCAGCATGCCAGAGAATCAGCAGTGGAAAATCTGGAGATTGCCATCCCCAAAGCTGAAGTGCTGACAACAGGGCAGAGCTCTGCTAACCTCTGCCCAGCACTGATAGCATCTTCTGGGTTCCATGGACAGGAGATGGTGAACCTCTATCCCCAGACACCATTTATAGAGGTAGGGGATTTAATAGACTTGTCTGCTGAGGAAGAACAACCTGATGAGCCTCCAGCAGAAGAGCTGGTATTGGGGCCAAACTTCACTGTGCTCTGCCCAGCACCAACAGCAGTATCTGTGGAGTTACAAGGAACTTCCCCAGTTGAAGCACTGGCAACCAGGCAGAGTGCTACCAACCTCTGCCCAGCACCGGCAACAAGTAAAGAGTTCCAGGGAGGCGGGGCAGTCGGCCTCCCTCCCCAACAGTTACCTGGAGCAGATGGTGTGGGGTTTCCAGCAGAAGGGCTGGTAACAGGGCCGAGTACTGCTGGACTCTGCCCTCAACTAACAGAGGATGGATTTCCTGTGAAGGTGGATGAGACTTCAGTCTCCACCTGTATACACCAGGGATGCTGGGCAGTCGGCCCAGATCCCCAACAGCATGACAGAGTGAGCCCAGTCACCCTGTCTTCTCTCCAGCGGCAGAAAGGACTCCAGGGAGAAGGGCCAGTCCGGGCCTCTCCCCAGCGGCAGATATGTTCTCTGAGAGAGGCAGAGCTTGGCTGGGTGAGTAATATTCTGTTTGGAACAATTTGTTTGGGGTACTGTGTGGGTACAGGCATTAGAGGACTGGAACTACTGACTAACTTCGGAGTCAACCCGTCTGGGGTCTCCTCCTGTGTTAGTCTTCTGCCGAAAGGGGAGAGATGTGACGGGAGGGCCCGTGGAACTCAGAATCCCTTGGAAAGTATGGGATGCCCTTGTTTCAGCTCCCCATACACCTCTTATGTCTAAGTCACCCTGTGCTATCCTGGCACAGGGTGAGTGAGAAAATATATCTTGGACTACTTAAAATGGGACAGTAATATTTGTCCACAATATCTCCCAGGATGTATGTAGAGACTATTATTGGTTTGTTTGATTCTGAACTCAACATGTTAATTGAGTGAGCTGATCACATTGGCCTCCAGGACTGGCTAGGAGACGAACAGTCTACTCCTACTATGGTTTGTTGATGACTAGGCTGAGGAGGGGGGAGATTACTGTTTGTATTGTTAATTGTAATTAGCTCCTGCTATTGTGAGAAAATGTCCTGTGGTTGTACTTATGATAATGTATAATGTACTGTGTGAAGCTCGGTGACCACAAGTCTGGGCAAAAGTTCATGTCTGTGTCACCTAGGCTGTATAAAGGATTAGATAATTAGCTCATGTTAATTAAGTTAGGTTTTAGTCATCCTGCTGTATATATTTGTGAGAGATCTCAAATAAAGTTCAGTTCATGTCAGCAGTGAAACAAGTGTCGCCTTGTTTTGTGCTTATGAGCGGTTGGAATATCGGATATCTGTATCCAGACTGGGAGGAAGTGGTATACTGATAGAAGCACTCAAGTGGAGTGTGGGACTTTCCGTTACAGAGGTAAATGAGAAGAAGAGGAAAATAAAGAGGGGGGATAGCAAAGCATATAGAAAAAGGGGTAGTGCCTAAAAACTGACCTTGAATAAATGTTCTAATAAAAATGGCAGGGGTACAACATATAGAAACATGTGGACACCATCCAAAGCTTAAGAATTAGAGGTTATAGGCCATGCATGACCTAAGCCGTGAGAGTCAAGGACCAAAGCAATACAAGCCATCTGCCCAAAGCTAGGTCCAAGAGAAGGCCAGAACCCTGAAGGGCAAAAAGAAACAAACAAAATAATCCATATAAACTATATAGGCGCAGCAAGATGATACATGTAATAAAAGTCTGACCACATTAAAAAGGCAACAGTATAAAATGAGCTACCAAAGAGCATCTACCAGCATCAAGTAAACCACTTGCAGATACCATATAGGTCATAATCCACATGTCCAAAGGGACAATAGGGGTTGTACTTAGGTCAGCATAAAGCAGCACCCACCTTATATAATATTTACAATCAGCACAATTAGCATACACTACTAGTAAAATTAAATCACATATGTGATGCACAGCCAAACACTACAAAGTGATTCCTCAACACCAAAGTATTATATTCAAATAAATTCTGTGTGGTGCAACACCCCAATCAATAATAAGTAAATAGTCCAAAGTCCCATACAATTGTGTATTACACGTATATCCAATGACTTCAAGAAAAAAAAATGTATTTAACCACTTCAATACCACGGACGTCATATGACGTCCTGGGCTTTGAGCAGGTATATCTGAATGATGCCTGTAGTTACAGACATCATTCAGATATTGCCGGTTTCAGCCGGCGAATCTCTACACCATAGGAATGATCATAGCGGCCGTTCCACCGCTTGATCGTTCCTATGGGAGGCGAGAGGGTACGCCCCCCCCTCCCGCCGCCCTCCGGTGCTTGCTCCGACTCACCGTTACGATCGGTGAGGCGGAGAGTGGATCCGCCGGCGCCGGATGTAGATCATAGAGATTTCCGGTGGACCAATGGTCCCCGGAGTCTCTATGATCGTCGGAGGCCGGGCGCGATGTTATGACATCACGCCCGGCCTCTCCATTCAAAAAAACGGCACCGCTTCGGCTGGGAAGCGGCGATCGTTTTATTTATTTTTTTTATTTCAGGCTTCCCAGCCTAGTGGTGAGATATGGGGTCTTATTGACCCCATATCTCACTATTAAGAGCACCTGACATGTCATATTGCTATAACAAGGGATGTTTACATTCCTTGTAATAGGAATAAACGTGATCAATTTTTTTTTTTCAAAAAAGTGTCAAAATAAAAAAAATAAAATATAATTAACAATAAAAAAAAAAAAAAAAATTTTAAAGCGCCGCTGTCCCCATGTGCTCGCACGCAGAAGCAAATGCATACGTAAGTCCCGCCCACATATGAAAACGGTGTTCAAACCATACATGTGAGGCATTGCCACGAACGTTGGAGCGAGAGCAATAATTTTGGCCCTAGACTTCCTCTGTAACTCAAAACATGTAACCAGTAAAAAAATTTCAAGCGTCGCCTATGGGGATTTTTAAGTACCAAACATTGGCGCCATTCCACGAGCGCGTGCAATTTTGAAGCATGACATGTTAGGTATCTATTTACTCAGCGTAACTTTATCTTTCACAAAATGCAAAAACATTAGGCTAACGTTAAGTTTTTTTCCCCAAAAAAACGCGTTCGAAAAATTCCTGCGCAAATACTGTGTGAGATAAAAAGTTGCAACAACCGCCATTGTATTCTCTAGGGTCTTTGCTAAAAAAAACATATATAATGTTTGAGGGTTCTATGTAATTTTCTAGCAAAAAAATGATGATTTTTACATGTAGGAGCAAAGTGTCAGAATTGGCCCGGTATTGAATTTGTAAAATAGTGATGAATATATAAAAACAAAACACCCTGTGTCTTCATTCTTCATGCAAAGTGCACATCCATCACCAGGTGAAGGGCCTGCTCACCTCAATTCAATTATCAACATGCTCATCAATATTTAACCAAAGTACATCGCTTGTATCCCCCTTAGTTAACACAGGGTATCCCCCCCCCTCCGCTTACTTTATTCCTAATAAAACAATTCAACAATTAAACTCAATGTTTAATCCTCTCCGGCTAACACTTCAGTAGGGATGAGCCGAACACCCCCCGGTTCGGTTCGCACCAGAACCTGCGAACGGACCGAAAGTTCGCACGAACGTTAGAACCCCATTTACGTCTATGGGACTCGAACGTTCGAAATCAAAAGTGCTCATTTTAAAGGCTAATTTGCATGGTATTGTCCTAAAAAGGGTTTGGGGACCCGGGTCCTACCCCAGGGGACATGTATCAATGCAAAAAAAACTTTTAAAAACGGCAGTTTTTTCGGGAGCAGTGATTTTAATGATGCTTAAAGTAAAAAAAAAAAAGTGAAATATTCCTTTAAATATCGTACCTGGGGGGTGTCTATAGTATGCCTGTAAAGTGGCGCGTGTTTCCCGTGTTTAGAACAGTCCCTGCACCAAATGTCATTTTTAAAGGAAAAAATCTAATTTAAAACTGCTTGCGGGTTTAATGTCATGTCGGGTCATGGCAATATGGATGAAAATCAGTGAGACAAACGGCATGGGTACCCCCCCAGTCCATTACCAGGCCCTTTGGGTCTTGTATGGATATTAAGGGGAACCCCGCACCCAAATTAAAATAAGGAAAGGCCCTATATACTCTGAACAGCAGTGCAAACAAGACAGGGACTGTAGGTTTGTTGTTAAGTAGAATCTCTTTGTAATTTTGAACGGGTACATTTTTAACGTGTTTAGCTCCAGCCAAAAAATCTTTTTTAAGCTTTTTGGAAAACATAGGGAAGGGTTATCACCCCTGTGACATTTGTTTTGCTGTCTTTCCTCCTCTTCAGAAGATTTCACCTCACTTTTTGTCCCAATGAAAAATGTTTTTTGAAAATTTGGGTTTTTTTGTGGAACAAGGATTGGAAAGCATCAGTGGAAAGGAGAAATTGTTTTCCCATATTAACTCTTACAGGAGAGAATTTCCCTTTCTAGGGGTAGATTTCATCTCACTTCCTGTTGTCTCCTTCCGTTTGCAAGTAGGAGTCGTTTGTAAGTTAGATGTTTGAAAGTAGGGTCCTGCCCTATATACTCAGCAGAAATTTGGGCCTTAGGTGTTGCTGTGGCCACAACACTGTAAGCCCTCACAGGGCCCTGCTGTGAAATATTAGATCAAGAATTGTAATTACATGCCCCTGTTGAACAGGAGCTGAAAAATTAGGCCTTAGGCACTGGTGCTGGTGCCACAACACTGCAACCCCTGACAGACACTCTAGTTGGAACGCAGGAACGAGCCCTGCTGCAAAGTATTGCATCAAAAATTGTAATTACACGCCCCTGTTAGACAGGGGCAGAAAAATTGGGCCTTAGGCACTGGTGCTGGTGCCACAACACTGCAACCCCTCACAGACACTCTAGTTGGAATGCAGGAACGAGCCCTGCTGCAAAGTATTGCATCAAAAATTGTAATTACACGCCCCTGTTAGACAGGGGCAGAAAAATTGGGCCTTAGGCACTGGTGCTGGTGCCACAACACTGCAACCCCTCACAGACACTCTAGTTGGAATGCAGGAACGAGCCCTGCTGCAAAGTATTTCATCAAAAATTGTTATTACACGCCCCTGTTAAACAGGGGCTGAAAAATTGTGCCTTAGGCACTGGTGGTGGCGCCCAGAACCAAAAATGTTCTTACAAGCTATCAGCGTGATGATTGAGGAGGAAGAGGATAATTACTCAGGGATAGTCACTCAGCATCAGCATAGGCAGTCTTTGAAGGGATCTGAGATTTCAAAAAAAATTATTCGGTTACATCAGCATCAGGTGCTTGGTAGCTGGTGGTGATCCAAGACTGATTCATTTTTATGAAGGTCAGCCGATCGACCGAGTCGGTGGACAGACGCACCCTGTGATCGGTTACCACGCCTCCAGCAGCACTGAATGTGCGTTCCGAAAGAACGCTGGATGCAGGACAGGCCAGTAGCTCAATTGCATACTGTGCAAGCTCTGGCCAGTGATCCATCCTCAAGACCCAGTAACCCAGAGGATTTTCGGTGGGAAAGGTGTCCAAGTCTGATCTTGCCCCTAGGTATTCCTGCACCATGTAAAACAGACGCTGGCGATGGTTGCTGGAACCGATCATACCTTGGGGCTGCGGACCAAAAAATTGTCTGAACGCATCGGTCAGACGGCCACCTTCTCCACCGCTCCTTCTTTGACTGACCGAAGCCTCAGCAACACGTTGTCCAGAAACAGGAGTTTGTAACCTCCCAGTCTCTGGGAACGCATTGCACAGACCTTTCTGCAAGGCCTCCCGAAGATGTTTCATCCTCTGCTCCCTCTGCGATGGCAAGATAAGGTCCGCAACCTTACCCTTGTAACGTGGATCAAGGAGGGTTGCCAGCCAGTATTGGTCCTTCTCCTTGATACCACGAATACAAGGATCCTTATGCAGGCTTTGCAGGATCAGGGAGGCCATGCAGCGTAGGTTTGCTGAGGCATTCGGTCCGGAGTCCTCTGGGTCACTAAGGACGACAACGTCCGCAGCCACCTCCTCCCAGCCACGTACAAGTCCATGTGTTTCTTGGGACTGATCCCTTAAAGACTGCTGCTGATGCTGAGTGCCAGGCTCCACCTCCATACTGACACAATCTTCCTCCTCCTCCTCCTCCTCCTCGTCCTCTTCCTGTGTGATCGGCGGGCACGCAGGAACACTGTCTGGATAAAGGGGGCCTTGAGAGCTAAGGAAGTCCTCCTCTTCCTGCCTCTGTTCTGCCTCAAGTGCCCTGTCCATTATTCCACGCAGCGTGTGCTCCAACAGGTGGACAAGGGGGACAGTGTCACTGATGCATGCACTGTCACTGCTCACCATCCTCGTGGCCTCCTCGAATGGTGACAGGACAGTGCATGCATCCCTGATCATGGCCCACTGGCGTGGGGAAAAAAACCAAGCTCCCCTGACCCTGTCCTGGTGCCATAGTCGCACAGGTACTCATTGATGGCCCTCTGCTGCATGTGCAGCCGCTGCAGCATGGCCAACGTTGAGTTCCACCTGGTGGGCATGTCACAGATTAGGCGGTTCTTGGGCAGGTTAAACTCCTTTTGGAGGTCCGTCAGCCGAGCACTGGCATTATATGACCGGCGGAAATGCACACAGACTTTCCTGGCCTGCCTCAGGACATCCTGTAAGCCCGGGTACCTGCCCAAGAACCGCTGCACCACCAAGTTACGGACGTGAGCCAAACAGGGCACATGGGTCATTTGTCCCTGTCGGAGGGCAGAGAGGAGGTTGGTGCCATTGTCGCAAACCACCATTCCTGCCTTAAGTTGGCGTGGCGTCAACCACCTCTGAACCTGCCCCTGCAGAACTGACAGAACCTCTGCCCCAGTGTGGCTCCTGTCCCCCAAGCACACCAGCTCAAGCACCGCATGGCATCTTTTGGCCTGCGTACTTGCGTAGCCCCTTGAACGACTACGGAGCACCGCTGTTTCCGAGGAAGAGGCCATGGAGGAAGAAGAAGAGGAGGGGGTGGAGGAGAGAGGTGTGTCACAATCAGCATTTTGGAGGCGTGGTGGCGGAACAACCTCCAACACTACTGCACCTTGTCCTGCATCCTTCCCAGCTGCCAGCAGAGTCACCCAATGCGCCGTGAAACTTAGGTAACATCCCTGTCCATGCCTGCTGGACCATGAGTCAGCGGTAATATGCACCTTACCGCTGACCGCCCTGTCCAGCGAGGCATGGACATTGCCTTCCACATGCCGGTAGAGAGCCGGAATCGCCTTCCGTGAGAAAAAGTGGCGTTTGGGTACCTGCCACTGAGGAACCGCACATTCCACAAACTCACGGAAGGGGGCAGAGTCTACCAACTGAAAAGGCAGCAGTTGAAGTGCTAGCAATTTTGCCAAGCTAGCATTCAACCGCTGGGCATGTGGATGGCTGGGAGCAAACTTTTTTCGGCGGTGCAGCAGCTGGGGCAGGGAAATTTGCCTGGTACAATCTGACGTCGGTGTACCAAAAGCAGATTGCCCACAAGTACTTGGCTGTGACACACCTAATTCTACACCTTCATTCCTCTCACTGCAGGTCTCAGAGAGGACTGGAGGTCTAGTGGGGTTGGAAATCTCAGCTGATGAGGAGCAAGGAGAGATCCTCTTTGTTCTTTGGTGTGGGTCTTTTAGATACGCTTGCCAACGAACTGCATGGCAGGTCAACATATGTCTGGTCAAGCATGTGGTACCCAAGCGGGAGATGTTTTGGCCACGCGAGATACGCTTGAGACATATGTTGCAAATAGCAGCGGTGCGATCTGATGCACTCGTCTCAAAAAAGGCCCACACCAAAGAACTTTTTGAATAACGCGCAGAGACTGCAGCGCCCTGCACATGTGGAGCTTTGGGGTGTGATGCAGTCAATGTGCTGCCCTTAGGCTGGCCCCTGGAGGGCATCCTGCCTCATTGGTGATGTGCCGCCTCCTCCTCCTCCTCCTCCTCCTCCTCTCTCCTATCAAGCACCCACGTTAAGTCAGTGACCTCATCATCCCCTCCCTCCTCATCACTGGAGCAAACCTGGCAGTATGCTGCAGCAGGGGGAGCATGACTGCCAGATTGCTGTCCTTCTTGGGCACCCCCTCTGTCCGTGCTCATGTTACTGCCTTCATCGAGCTCAGTATCATCATCAGAGCCTTCCAAACGCTGGGCATCCTCCTGGAGCATGTACCCAACACTGTGGTCAAACAGTTCGAGGGAATCCTCAGGAGAACATGGTGGAGCTAGGGAAGGAGTCACTGATGACATTGAGCTGAGGGAAGAGGCCGCTGCTTTGCCAGACAAAGCACCCTGGGTGAGAGAGGATGAGGAGGATGAGGAGGATGAGGACGGCTTGGTCATCCACTCGACCAAGTCTTCCGCATGTTGCGGCTCAACACGGCCAGCTGCCGAAAAAAAGGCCAAGCGTGTCCCATGGCCACGTGCTGATGAGGATGCACCGTCTCCACGACCAGCACTAGACACAGAGCCTGCTTGCCCTCTCTTATTGGCTTGTGACTGTCTGCCTCTCCTTCTTGGCCTTCCAGACATACTAATGGCCTGTAGCTGCACTAAGCTGGGATAGAACACCAGTAATTTTCTTCAGGTAGCTTTATATACTGTAACCAGACAAGCCTGCCTGTCAGTAGGAAGATAACAGGAACGGATCTAGCTGAACACTGTGAGCAGGACGCACTGTACTAAATGTAAATAGTCTAGCTGCCTGACCGTGGTACTAATAGGATCAAATAGAACACCAGTAATTTTCTTCAGGTAGCTTTATATACTGTAACCAGACAAGCCTGCCTGTCAGTAGGAAGATAACAGGAACTGATCTAGCTGAACACTGTGAGCAGGACGCACTGTACTAAATGTAAATAGTCTAGCTGCCTGACCGTGGTACTAATAGGATCAAATAGAACACCAGTAATTTTCTTCAGGTAGCTTTATATACTGTAACCAGACAAGCCTGCCTGTCAGTAGGAAGATAACAGGAACGGATCTAGCTGAACACTGTGAGCAGGACGCACTGTACTAAATGTAAATAGTCTAGCTGCCTGACCGTGGTACTAATAGGATCAAATAGAACACCAGTAATTTTCTTCAGGTAGCTTTATATACTGTAACCAGACAAGCCTGCCTGTCAGTAGGAAGATAACAGGAACGGATCTAGCTGAACACTGTGAGCAGGACGCACTGTACTAAATGTAAATAGTCTAGCTGCCTGACCGTGGTACTAATAGGATCAAATAGAACACCTGTAATTTTCTTCAGGTAGCTTTATATACTGTAACCAGACAAGCCTGCCTGTCAGTAGGAAGATAACAGGAACGGATCTAGCTGAACACTGTGAGCAGGACGCACTGTACTAAATGTAAATAGTCTAGCTGCCTGACCGTGGTACTAATAGGATCAAATAGAACACCTGTAATTTTCTTCAGGTAGCTTTATATACTGTAACCAGACAAGCCTGCCTGTCAGTAGGAAGATAACAGGAACGGATCTAGCTGAACACTGTGAGCAGGACGCACTGTACTAAATGTAAATAGTCTAGCTGCCTGACCGTGGTACTAATAGGATCAAATAGAACACCTGTAATTTTCTTCAGGTAGCTTTATATACTGTAACCAGACAAGCCTGCCTGTCAGTAGGAAGATAACAGGAACGGATCTAGCTGAACACTGTGAGCAGGACGCACTGCACTAAATGTAAATAGTCTAGAAGATAACAGGAACGGATCTAGCTGAACACTGTGAGCAGGACGCACTGCACTAAATGTAAATAGTCTAGAAGATAACAGGAACGGATCTAGCTGAACACTGTGAGCAGGACGCACTGCACTAAATGTAAATAGTCTAGAAGATAACAGGAACGGATCTAGCTGAACACTGTGAGCAGGACGCACTGCACTAAATGTAAATAGTCTAGAAGATAACAGGAACGGATCTAGCTGAACACTGTGAGCAGGACGCACTGCACTAAATGTAAATAGTCTAGAAGATAAAAGGAACGGATCTAGCTGAACACTGTGAGCAGGACGCACTGCACTAAATGTAAATAGTCTAGAAGATAACAGGAACGGATCTAGCTGAACACTGTGAGCAGGACGCACTGCACTAAATGTAAATAGTCTAGAAGATAACAGGAACGGATCTAGCTGAACACTGTAAGCAGGACGCACTGCACTAAATGTAAATAGTCTAGAAGATAACAGGAACGGATCTAGCTGAACACTGTGAGCAGGACGCACTGCACTAAATGTAAATAGTCTAGAAGATAACAGGAACGGATCTAGCTGAACACTGTGAGCAGGACGCACTGCACTAAATGTAAATAGTCTAGAAGATAACAGGAACGGATCTAGCTAAACTGAATACAGTGTATATATATATATATGCAACACCTGGGATGCATATATATACACAATACACTGTAAGTGCAGCTAACTGACTGACTGTTCTGCCTAATCTATCTAACTCAAATCAAATGACACTGTCTCTCTCTCTATCTCTCAGCACACCGGAACACACACTACACAGGGCCGCCGTGCAGGCGGCCTTATATAGTGTGGGGCGTGTACTAAATCCCCTGAGCCATAATTGGCCAAAGCCTCCTTGGCTTTGGCCAATTACGGCTCTCTGTTCAGGCGGAGCTGTGATTGGCCAAGCATGCGGGTCATAGTGCATGCTTGGCCAATCATCAGCCAGCAATGCACTGCGATGCCGCAGTGAATTATGGGCCGTGACGCGCCACACGAATTTGGGCCGTTCGCAATTCGATGAACGGTCAAACAGCCGATGTTCGAGTCGAACATGGGTTCGACTCGAACACGAAGCTCATCCCTACACTTCAGTATTAAAAATGCAAAAGGATTCACATTGGCTCAAATGTCTAACAAAATGATCCCCTCTCCAATGCTTCTGCGCTTTTTCTATTCCCCAAAATTGTACGCCACTCGGGTCCTTATTGTGGACCTTCCTAAAGTGTTTGGAAACTATGGGGTTGATTTACTAAAACTTGAGAGTGCAAGATCTGGTGCAGCTCTGCATAGAAACCAATTGGCTTCCAGGTTTTATTATTAAAGCTTAATTGAACAAGCTGAAGTTAGAAGCTGATTGGCTACCATGCACAGATGCACCTGATTTTGCACTCTCCAGTTTTAGTAAATCATCGCCTATATGTCCTGTTTTCCCCTTTTTTATATTATTTGTGGGTTCCCTAATTCTCACTTGCAGGGATCTAGATGTGCGTCCAACATACTGGATGGAATATGGGCATTCCAGCATGTATACCACCCCCCCTGGTAGTCCACGTAATTAAAATCTTTTATTGCGTATGTCCTACCCATTCCTGTTGCCTTGAGCTCCTTTTCCTTTTTATTATTAACATTAGAAGTTTTGCAGGAGGAGCCTGGTAATGGCTCTGTGCACGGCGTGAGGATCCTGGGAACCCTCTCCCTGCAGCTGAGAGGAATGATCGGCCTGATGAGAAGGTGTAGGTAGCTTCCCTCCCCACCCCCCCTGCTCATCACTCACTGAGATGTCTTGTGGTGTAAGCCAGAGGAAGTTTGTACCTGCGTCTGACTGCAACAAGCTGTAGTGAGTGTCTCTTTTTGTCCCAACTTCAACAACAACTAAAAGATAAGTACCGTATTTTTTTTTATTTATTTTTTTTTGGCTTTCTTTCTATTGCAATTGTCCTGAAGTGAAAAGGCAAAGGAAAAGTAATAGAACAAAAGAAAGGGAAAGGGAAAGAACATATTGAAATAAAACGAAATAAAATGGAATAAAAAGCGAAAGTAAATGAAATTAAATGAAGGCGAAAGAGCTGAAAAAGTAGAATCAAGTGAGCTAAGAAAAACAATAAAAACAGGGGAGAAGGAGAAGGTGAATGAGAGACAAGCCAACGGAAGAGTTGCCTCCCAGCCCCCACCTGCTTGCTGCTGCTGCTGCTGCTGCTGCAGTAGCTCCCTTTCTTGTGATTTTTTTTTTTTTGGTCTTTGTTTGTTTTGGTTTTTTGCAAATGATATTAACTATAGGCTCGATAGTATAAACTATAGAATAAGAAGAAAATTCATAGTAACAAAATGTGGAACATATAAGCTCATACTGGAACTATACTGCTGAATATATAAATCATCTTGCTGAATACTTGAATTAGATTGCATTATACCGCTAAAACATTTGAATTATTTTTATGAGCACCTGGGCCCTCATGCACATGGGCTGTTGGGAGAACATTTTTTTTTAACTTTTTTGGCTTTTCTCTGCGTTTTTGCAATGGCGTCTGTGTGCGTTTTTGAGCGTTTTTTTTTTTTTCCCTCCTCTTTTGGCTCTTTTCTATTGCAATTGTCTTGAAGTGAACAAGCAGGGGAAAAGGCGAAAGAGCTGAAAAAGTAGAATCAAGTGAGCTAAGAAAAACAATAAAAACAGGGGGGGGGGGGGGGAACAGGGGAGAAGAGAAGGAGAAGGTGAAAGAAAGACAAGAAGAAAGACAAGCCAACGGAAGAGTTGTCTCCCAGCCCCCACCTGCCTGCTGCTGCTGCAGTACCCCCCCCCCCCCCTTTCTTGTGAAATACTTTTTTTTTTTTTTTTTTTTTGCAAATGGTACTAATTATAGGCTTGATAGTACAAACTATAGAATAAGAAGAAATTTCACAGTAACAAAAATGTGGAACATATAAGCTTATACTGGAACTATACAGCTGAATACATAAATCATCTTGCTGAATATTTGAATTAGATTGCATTATATCGCTAAAACATTTGAATTATTTTGCTGAGCATCTGGGCCCCCATGCACACGGGCTGCTGGAAAAGCGCTGTGAAGATGCCGGTGTCTTTGCAGTGACTTTTAACTTTTTCCAGCTTTTTTTAGCATTTTTGCAATAGCGTTTTTGAGCGCTTTTTTTTTTTTTTACAGCTTAAGAACGCTTAAACAATTGAACAGCAACAAGGAATGCTTAATGTACTTAAGGTAGTAACATAACTTCTGGAAAACGGGGACTACTCATATCTCATTAATTATTTCTATTATTGGATTGTGGGGAGGATGCCGGGTATGAGAATGAAATAATAGAAACATTAGTAAAAATAAGTCAACTTAAAAAGGCTGGGAGATTTTTTCATCATTAAGAGACCCCAATCAAGGGGTATTCTGGAAGGCAGCTTTGAAGATCTTATAAATCCAGCCATAGAAACAAACATGAAGGGGAAAACAACAAGAAGTGCGGGAGCAATACCGAAATCACCTAGGACCAGCCTTGGCCCAAGTCCAGGCCCTATGAACAAGTATATACAGCAAGGAATCGGAGAAGGAGAGAAACAAGTGGGTTCAAAGGGCAGACAAACAGATACAAAAGAGAAGGACAACAAGGATAAAAAAGGCCAGTATAAAGTACAAACAGAAACCAGCCACCTCTCAGAACCCAGAATGGAGCCAGAAATGGGAGAGGAAGACAGAGGAAAGGAGGAAGGACAACAAGGGCCACAGTTGCCAACAAAACAGGATATGGAAAAAATGTTCGCGGCACTAGAGAATTCCCTAAAAGCAGAGATGTCAACACTCCATAAAGATATGGGATATATGTTAAACAGAGTGGAAGAAGTAGAGATCAAAGTAGACCTACATAAAAAAAACATAAAGGAACTAGATGACGAAATAAAGAAATTAAAACGGGAACAACAGGAACAATCATATAAAATAGAAGAGCAAGAAAATAGAGATAAAAAGAAAAACTTGAGAATACGTGGGTTACCGGAAACAGAACAAGCAGAAAATCTAATAGAAAAAATGAACAATCTCTTCAACCAAATCTTGGGAAAGGAAACAACTAACACAATAGGAATAGAAAGTGTCTCTCGAGTAAAAAAACCTCAAAGGTTCGCAAGGGAAACACCTAGAGATGTAATAGTACGCTTCGAAAAATGGGAAGAAAAAAAACAGATCTGGATAAACCTAAAGAGGAAAACACAAATAGAGTTTGCGGGAGGTAAATTACAAATATTTCAAGACTTATCTCAAGAAACGTTGAAAAGACGACGGATACTAAAGCCATTATTAGAAATCCTCCGGGAGCAAGAAATTCAATACAACTGGGGTTTTCCAGCATGTCTAATAGCAAGGAAAAACGGAATAAGTGCGAGGCTAAGACATGTGGAGGAGATTCCGGACTTTTGCAACAAACTAGAAATCCCCTCCCCAGAACTGGAAAAATACGCAAATAGTCATGAGCGAATAACGGCAAGAGATGACCTACAGTGGCAAGTAAATTCAAGGATCAGACATCAAGATGTGGACTCTCGAGGAAATTAATATCTGAGAAAATACCACACAACGGTGCAAGGGGCCTTAGAGTGGAAAGGGGGGGGGCTGGGGTTGACGGGATGGGAAAAAAGGAAAGTGAAAGGATTGGTAAAACACAACAAAAATGCAGGGAGAGGGAGACAGGGATGCACGGAGTGGACAGGGGGTCGCCCTATTAGTGCTTAGGCAGGGGGGGAATAGGGTGTCTTACAGAGCTCCGCCTCACAATAAATAGAGCAGAGGGGGCAGAGCGTGCCCCACAAAACAAAGTAAAACGCTCTCAGCTCTAGAGAATATGGGGGTAAAAAACCCATATCAAAAAAAAGGGAGGGGGGGTGGGAGGGGGGAGGGGAGGGGAAGGGAGGGTGGGAAGGTCTGATCCATATGAGTGGTTACAGAGGCGCACCTATTCTGAGATAAGGGAAGGGAAAAGGAAAAAAAAGGAACAAGAATGGAAAGGGTAAACAGTATAAAAATATCTTCCTATAATGTCCGAGGTCTAAATTCCCCGGGGAAGAGAAACATCATTTTACGAGAACTAGAAAAAAGTAATGCAGAAATAATTTTCCTACAGGAGACACACATATCCCAAAACTCAAATACCAAAATATATTCAAGAAATATACCAACATGGTATCAAGGAGACTCGCCAATAAGAAGGGCTAAAGGAGTAGCCATCGGTATAGGGAAAAACGTACGTTTTCTAATAGATCAAAGAAAAACAGACCCGGAGGGCCGATATCTTTTTATCACAGGAACTATACAGGGAGTAAAATATACATTGGCCAACGTCTACTGCCCTAACAAGAACCCTAAAAAATACTTGATCGATATAATAAAAATACTAATGGATTTCAAACAAGGAAAATTAATACTAGCTGGAGACTTCAACTTCAGCATGGACAATAAAATGGACAGTACCTCAATAGTAAGGGACAGAGAAGTAAAACAACTAAAGAAATTAAGAAGAATACTATATGAACAGCAACTAATAGACCCGTGGAGAATCCAGCACCCCAGTACAAAGGATTATACATACTATTCATCAGTACACAAAAGTTACTCCAGATTGGACTATATCATGGTCGAACATAGAAATCTAGAAGAAATAGAAGAAACAAAAATAGGGATAATAACTGCTTCAGATCATAGCCCAGTAACGCTGAGAATGAAAATAGAAGGAGAAGTACACGAAAGGGGGCCATGGAGAATTAATGAAAATCTGTTAGAAGACCCCGAGACCGAAAAAAGTATCACAGAAGAAATTAAAAGATACTTCGAGGAAAACGACACACCAGAGGTACAGAAAGCAACAATATGGGAGGCGCACAAATCCGTTATTAGGGGCAAATTAATAGCCATAGGGGCAAAAAAAAAACAAGAAAGGAAAAAAAATATGCAGCAATTGATTAAGGAAATCTATGAATTGGAACGAAAACACAAAAACCAAATAAATAATAAAATTTTTGGCCTATTATCACAAAAGCGAGAGCAATTAAAAGACTGGATGGAACAAGAAGAAAGGAAGGAGTATAACAGAGTAGTACAAGAAAAATTCAAATGGGGTAACAAATCAGGAAAATATCTAGCAAATTTGGTAAAAAAAAAGAAATCTTTGAATTATATTGAGAAGATTAAAAACGAAAAGGGAGAAGTGGTAAATAAAACTACGGATATAGCGATAACATTTCAAAAGTACTTCAGTTCTCTATATGCAATAAAAGGACAGGAAAGTTGGAAAGAAGCGAATACAAGAACAAAGAAGATACAAGAATATCTAATAAAAGCAAACCTACCAAAAATAAAAATAGACCAATTGGAAGAACTGGAAAAAAATATCACGCAAGAAGAGATAAAACTGGCATTAAAGGAAACCCCCGTAGGAAAAAGTCCAGGACCAGACGGGTTTACGGTCAAATATTATAAAAAATTTGAAGAATACTTGATACCAAAATTAGCAGAATACCTGAATTCCATAGGGGAAGAAGAAGAAATAAGAAGTGAATCATTACTAGCACATATCACAATAATACCAAAAGATGGAAAAGACAAAGTAAACTGCTCAAGCTACAGGCCAATAGCCCTACTGAACGCCGATACGAAGTTGTACTCCAAGATCCTTGCCACCAGGATGAAAAAATTAATCCCACAGTGGATCAACCCGGACCAGACAGGTTTTGTCCCGGGGAGAGAAGGGAGGGACAACAGCCTAAAATCAATACTGATGTTGCATAAGAAGGTGCAGAAGGAGACCCCAGTTCTATTCCTGTCATTGGATGCTGAAAAAGCATTTGACAGGGTAGACTGGGGTTTCATGATGGATACATTACGGCACTTGGGTATTAGGACAAAAATGATGAAATGGATAACAAACTTGTATAACGGCCCGACAGCAGTCGTAAAAGTAAATGGTAGACTTTCTCCAAGAATTGAGATGCAGAACGGAACACGGCAAGGCTGCCCATTGTCTCCACTACTATACGTACTGGCCTTAGAACCACTATTAGCAACACTCCGAAATAACAAAGAGGTGGAAGGAGCGAGAGTAGGAGGAAAAGAGCATAAGATCGCAGCCTATGCGGACGACATCTTGATGTACGTCTCCAACCCAAGAGTGTCACTCCCAAATATACTGAAAGAAATAAAAAAATATGGAGAATTGTCAAACTTTAAAATTAACCCAATGAAAACGGAAATATTAAATATAGGATTAGAGAAAAAGGAAGCCCAGTTTTTACAAAAGGAATTTCCATTTACCTGGGTAAAAGAACTGAACTACCTTGGAATAAAAATAACTTCCAGAGTTGAAAAGATCTACCAGGCAAACTTTATTCCACTGATCAATGAGGTCAAAGAAGAAATGAAAAAGTTAAGAATACAGCCACTTTCATGGATAGGAAGAATAAATATGTTTAAGATGATGATATTACCTAAAATAAATTACAGATTACAGATGCTACCAGTGAAAATCCCCCAGAGCTTTTTTAAAATAATTAAAACAATGTTGATAAAATACATATGGTTTAACAAAAAACCAAGAATTAAATACACGCTGATTACAAGGAAAAGGGAGCATGGAGGCCTGGCCGCTCCAGATATAAGCAGGTACTATAAAGCCATAGTATTAACACGAATGTTAGAGTGGACAAACGAGAAAAGTGAAAAAAAATGGGTTGAAATGGAAAACATAATAAGCGGAGTCACACTGCATAAGATTATTTGGATACCACCGAAATACAGAACACTGGACACAGATACACATGAAATAACAAAAAATGTTTTAAAAATTTGGGACACCACTCACCTAAAGAATGAATGGAAATACAATTCACCACTGTTAGCACTCACAGGATCGAACTTTTTCACCCCCGGGAAGGAAATATTTGGAACTCAAGGTATAGGTAATCCACAATTAAAAGATATCACCAGAAATGGCAAAATAAGAACACGAGCAGACTTAGAGGAAATGAACGGATGGAAGATGAATGAATGGAACTACAATCAATTAAGGCACTTAGTAAGCACAATTCCACACCCACTGAGAGATGTAACGAAACTAACCGCACTGGAAAAGCTATGTAGTAAGGAAATACCATTAAAAAACGGAACATCAAAAATTTACAATATACTGACAGACTTGGAAGCACAAGAAAGACCAGAATACATAAAACAATGGGAAAAAGAGCTGAACTTAAAAATAGATAACCAAAAAGTGGAAAAAATGATTGAAATGGGATATAATAAGGCCTGGGATATGAAGACTATCGAAATGAACTATAAATTAGTATCAAGATGGTATATGACCCCAGTAAGAATACATAAATTTCAACAGGACAAAACACCCTTGTGTTGGAGAAAATGTGGCCAATCAGCAACGATCATACACATATGGTGGGAATGCCCAATAATAACGGAATACTGGAAGGAAGTGTTAAAGATCATAAAGGAAATAACTGGAGAAGAAATAGAACAAAATATCTGGACTTGTCTTTTCCATATACATAACAAACCTAAGAAACAATACATGAAATCAATAGTGCCTAACCTTTTGAATGCGGCCAAGGCATTGATTCCTAAGAATTGGTTAAAATGCGGAAAACCAGAGATAAGAAATTGGCTAGAGGAAATAGAATATTACTATAAAATGGAAGGAGGAAAGAAAAGGGATAATAGTAGATGGGAAAGTTGGAAAAAATACAAAGCCTCAGACATTTATTTAGATAAGATGAAAGAAAGAATAGGTGCAGAGCCTAGTGGATAAATGAATAACATAAAAGAATGGATCAGACACAGGAGGGGTACAGGGGGAAGGGGGGAGGGGAGGAGGGGGGGGGGGACAAAAAGGAAATTATATAATAGTGGGCTTACAGATATGGGAGGCGCTTCGTTGTTGGCTTTTAAAAATAATAAATAATACCCTTGAAGGGAATAAATAATAAAGAAGTGACGGAAACAATCCACAATGATGTGAAAAATGAGAAGAGATAAAGTTTGACACATAAAGTTGAAATAATGTCTCTCAGAAAAATTTCGCAAATTTTATAAAAAAAAAAAAAAAAAAAAAAAGAAGTTTTGCAGGAAACACATTTTCCACACCCATAAAAAGCAGCTAAAAAGGGAAGCATTCCTCCTTTATTAACCCTAGGTGGGTCAACTATCCCTGGGGCACTATCGGTAGCAGTCAAACATCAAGAACGTAACTATAAAATTATAATGAGGTGGTATTTGAGTCCAGTGGATCTGAACAAAATAAAGATAATACAGACAAATGTTGGAGATTCCTTAGGGATAAAGGAACAATGACACATATTTGGTATGATTGTCATGTGGTGAAGGAATTCTGGTCTAAAATAATTGAGATATACAAATTGGTGTCTGGAAAGGAGATGTAACCAAGTGTTAAGTTCTCAATATTGTCTAGAATACCTGGGTCATTAAAATCTATAAAGACGGATATTCTTCACAATATGATAAATGCAGCTAGGACAATAATAGCTCAAAATTGGAGAAAAATAAATAGTCCTACAATAGTTGATTGGATATGTGAAATGAATGAGATACAATATATGGAGGAACAGATAAGGAAAGAGGGAACTGAAAAGAACCAAAAGTTCATAATATGGCATCAATGGGAAGAGTTTAGGACCTCGATAAAAATGACACAATTTCTATGAAAGGGAACAGAACACCCCGTAGAGATGGGAGAGATCCCTTCCTTTTGCCCCTTTTTTTTGGGGGGGGGGATATGTATGAGCATCTATATAGAATTTATGACTGGAAATGTAAGATAGGGATGAATGGTAGGTATGAATGTAAGATAAACATTGTAAAGAAATATATGTTAGAATGGATTTGTATAAAATTGGATGTTAGAAGTTATTGTGGAACGTTGATATCCTATGCAAGGATGCAATATAATAATATAATGTTCAATGTTGTGATGAGAATATATGTGTATGTATTTGTATAATTATTTTTTAAAAATTACTAAAAGAGGATTGAAAACTATCCCTGGGGCTGGTGCAGTGTGGAGTTCGGGTGGAAGATGGAGATGGAGTGTTAGGCTGTCAGAGCCCTTTGAGAGTAGCCCCCTAGTCTGTGTGGGGGGGGGGGGTGAACTTAGGCCTGGATATATATACTGGATGTATATAGTTGTGTCCCTGAAGAATCCCTTGTTGATCAAGTGGGCATCCCATAATAAACCTATCCCCATGCAAGTTCAGTCCCCCTAAAAAAAATACTAAACAAACCTGCACGGACTGATTCCTGACTTTAGTGTGTGTGGTAAATGTGTGTGCCTGGCTGTGCAGGGTGGGAGATACCCATATTCACCAGGGGCTCCTACGGAGGGGAAGCGCTACACTTATATACAAATCTGGGAAATAGTGGTAATACTTGCCCAAGACCCTATCCTTTAATAGAATATTCCATTATTTCTTAAAAATATTTTCTACTTTCTTATTTTGTATACTATACTTAAGTACTATCTTAAATTCATCCCTCTGTTTACACTCATCAGCTACTGGATTTTTATTAGCAATTAACATATTCCTATCCATCAATTGCACTTGTGATATTTCCTTTCTAATTACTTTTTTTATTATAGCCTTACTGGGCAAACCTCTTTTTAAAGATTTCAGATTGTTGCGCAAAATCCTCCTCAGTCGGACAAAATGTTTATTCGAGATGTTACACTGCCACGGTCTATAATGGCAGCTATAAATATCTATATAGCCTTTACAATCCATAGGCTTAAAGTATGTGAATCTCTCCAATTTTAATCATAATTTTTAAATCCAGAAATACCATATTTGTCCGATCATATGTCCATGATAATACTATATTTCTATTGTTTAGATTTAATCTGTCAATAAAAGCGAGGACATATGAATTACCGTATTTATCGGCGTATAACACGCACTTTTTTCCTCTTAAAATCAGGGGAAAGTCGCAGGTGCGTGTTATATGCCGATCCCCTGCGATCCCGAGCTGTCACAACTTCAAAATCGCCGATCGCGATTTGAAAATGGTGCCGCCGGCGCCGAAATACACAGAGCTGGTCCTCGGCTCTTCTCAGCGGCTCTCGTTCACTTTCGGCTCCACTCGTAGTCCCGAGCGGAACTACCTGAACCTAGGTTCGGATAGCTCTGCTCGGGACTACGAGTGGAGCCGAAAGTGACCGAGAGCCGCCGGAAAGAGCCGAGGACCGGCTCTGTGTATTTCGGCGCCGGCGGCGCCATTTTCAAATCGCGGTCGACGATTTTGAAGCCCAGGATGGCAGGGACAGGGGATCGAAGGCTGCACTGGGGCAAGGCTGCACTGGGGAAGGCTGCACTGGGGAAGGCTGCACTGACAAGGCTGCACTGACAAGGCTGCACTGGGGAAGGCTGCACTGACAAGGCTGCACTGACATGGCTGCACTGACATGGCTGCACTGACATGGCTGCACTGACAAGGCTGCACTGACATGGCTGCACTGACATGGCTGCACTGACATGGCTGCACTGACAAGGCTGCACTGGGGAAGGCTGCACTGACAAGGCTGCACTGACATGGCTGCACTGGGGCAAGGCTGCACTGAGAAGGCTGCAATGATGGGCATTTAAATGTAAGTTTTTTTCCCTTCAACTTCCCTCCTAAAAGTTTTTTTTTCCTTAAAATTCCCTCCTAAATTGGGGTGCGTGTTATACGCCGATAAATACGGTAATTGGCGCTTGTAAACTAGCCCAGTGTCAGCTAACAGGGTCAGATAGACTAAAAATATAAGGACTGGGAGGGGCACAATGGACAATTGCTTTTTGAAAGTCCAAAATGTCCATATATGTCCACTTGAAAGGCAGCCCAGTGATAAGCAAGAAACAGCTCAGGAACAACTGGGAAGAAAGCGCAGGCGCCAATCTGAGTGTAGAGGATTAGTTCATTTAATGCACAATATGGATACTGTTACTCACAAAGGTAATAGGGTAACAGACATTTAGCACATCAGTGCAATGGTGTCCATGAAGCTGTAGTCTCAGGATGGCTTCTGCGGTCTGGCACTCGAGGGGGACCAGGCCGGTGGTTATCGATGTGCTAAATGCCTGTTACCCTATTACCTTTTGTGAGTACCAGTATCCATATTCTGCTTTAAATGACCTAACCCTCTACACTAGGATTGGGGCCTGTGCTTTCTTCCCAATGAAAGCGAGGCGGCTCTTCTCATCCCCCTCCCAAGTCATGAATAGACCATCTATAAATCTATTATAACATATCAGCTCTTTGGGTTTATCCTTAAATACTATGTCTGACTCACAGTGGGCCAGAAAGATATTGGCTACAATGGTAGCAAAACGAGCTCCCATAGCTACTCTGGTAGTCTATAAATAATACTGTTTCTCATACCAAAAGTAGTCATATTGGAGACCAAACTCCAAACATCTAAGTAAGAACTTCTGATGCTTCCTATTAAGTACCGAACTTTTCGATGCCCATTTTACAGACTCCATAGCATGACTGTTTATATAACGAACTTACGTCTGCTGTCACCAGAAAGTAGGAGCTTTTAGCCGGAATACCCTCTAAAATTTGTAATAAGTGCTTCGTATCCTTGAGATACGCCTTAGAGGAAGTAACTAATGGCTGCAAGACAGTGTCCAAATATTGATCAATTTGAGATGTTAAGGAATCCAAACCATTCGCTATTTGCTTTCCAGTTGGGTTGACAGAATCCCTATGCATCTTAGGTAAAAAATAAATCAACGGTGTACGATATCCTGATGGGTTAACCACTTGCTGACCAGCGATATATTGGAAAAAATGGTGGGAGAAACTGCGCTAAAAACCAAGTACAAAATAAAATACAGTGAAAAGCAGCAATCCTCACAAAAACATCAATTGTGAAAAAGCATAAAGAAAATAAGAGGTTGCGCTAATGCTAGTAGAATACAATGAATAATTTACAGTGAAGAAAAAATCCATATGAAAATTATAAATCAATGTGCAGAACTCAGTAGAAAAAAATATATATAAAAGTCCATTGATTAAAACATCACTTGAGTGTTGTGAAAAAGTCCATGAAATAAAACGTCAATGAAGTGTTATAAAACGTCCAAATCACCAAAAAAATAATAAAGATTGAAAAAAATCCAAGTGATAAATAATGAAGATCTGTGATAACTAGGAGGGGTCCACCACCAGATATTGAAGGGGTTACTCCTTACCAGAAGGCCATGACCCCCCACTACAGAGGATCACAGCAAGCAGAGATCTTTAAAGCCAGAATGGGGATTACCAGCGGTGTCCACTAGGGGTCATCTCGTCAGCAGCCACTCCAACAGCCCAGGGCATAGGTACCAAAAAATAGAAGGGGCTCACATAGTGTAAAACCACTTTACATTTTATTTAAAATTATATAAAAACAGATGTACACTTACAAAGTGTCAGATGGAAAACAGCCTTAAGTCCGGCTCCGTGGCCACCGGAGCACGGACAAACCCGTCCTACTGGAAAGCAGCTCGCTTGGGGGTGACGTCAGCGCGTCGTCTGGCTCCGCCCTACGCGTTTCGTGACATCATCACGTCTTCCAGGGGCACCCTGGAAGACGTGATGATGTCACGAAACGCGTAGGGCGGCACCAGACGACGCGCTGACGTCACCCCCAAGCGAGCTGCTTTCCAGTAGGACGGGTTTGTCCGTGCTCCGGTGGCCACGGAGCCGGACTTAAGGCTGTTTTCCATCTGACACTTTGTAAGTGTACATCTGTTTTTATATAATTTTAAATAAAATGTAAAGTGGTTTTACACTATGTGGGCCCCTTCTATTTTTTGGTACCTATGCCCTGGGCTGTTGGAGTGGCTGCTGACGAGATGACCCCTAGTGGACACCGCTGGTAATCCCCATTCTGGCTTTAAAGATCTCTGCTTGCTGTGATCCTCTGTAGTGGGGGGTCATGGCCTTCTGGTAAGGAGTAACCCCTTCAATATCTGGTGGTGGACCCCTCCTAGTTATCACAGATCTTCATTATTTATCACTTGGATTTTTTTCAATCTTTATTATTTTTTTGGTGATTTGGACGTTTTATAACACTTCATTGACGTTTTATTTCATGGACTTTTTCACAACACTCAAGTGATGTTTTAATCAATGGACTTTTATATATATTTTTTTCTACTGAGTTCTGCACATTGATTTATAATTTTCATATGGATTTTTTCTTCACTGTAAATTATTCATTGTATTCTACTAGCATTAGCGCAACCTCTTATTTTCTTTTTGACCAGCGATATATGTCAGCAAAATTGCACGGGTGCGCAAAACAATGTACCTGTACATTGCTGCGTCATCTGCGGCTAGCGGCCGCGCGCACGCCGCCAGTGGCCCACGATTGTGGCACAGAGAGGCACGGGGAGATGCCTATGTAAACAAGGCATTTCCCTGTTCTGCCTAGCAACATGACAGGGATCTACCGCTCCCAGTGATCGGGAGCAGTAATCTGTCATGTTCCAGTAAACCCACCCCCCCCTACAGTTAGAACATGCTGAGGGAACACAGTTAACCCCTTGATCGCCCCCTAGTGTTAACCCCTTCCCTGCCAGTGACATTTACACAGTAATCAGTGCATTCTTATAGCACTGATTGCTGTATAAATGCCAATGGTCCCAAAATAGTGTAAAAAGTGTCCGATCTGTCTGCCACAATGTCGCAGTCATGAAAAAAATCGATTACTAATAAAAAAAATTATAAAAATGCCATATATCTATCCCCTATTTTGTAGACGCGATAACTTTTGCACAAACCAATCAATATACGCCTATTGTGATTTTTTTTTAACCAAAAATATGCAGAAGAATACATATTGGCCTAAACTGTGAAAGAAATTTTGTTTTTTTATATATTTTTGGGGGATATTTATTATAGCAAAAAGTAAAAAATATAGCTCTTTTTTTGTTTATAGTGCAAAAAATAAAAAACGCAGAGGTGTTCAAATACCACCAAAAGAAGGCTCAATTTGTGGGAAAAAAAGTACATCAATTTTGTTTGGGTAGAATGTCGCACGACCGCGCAATTGTCAGTTAAAGCGACACAGTGCCGTATCGCAAAAAAGGGCTTGGTCAGGAAGGGGGTAAATCCTTCCTGGGCAGAAGTGGTTAAACAGGGTCTCTGTCTATAGGCAAGGAAATAAGGTCCTGAGGAAGCATAAAAGCGAAACTCGTTGACCTAATAGTAACAGGGATCAATCTGATATCAACTAAGTGGTCATATTGATCAGAAGCTTATTTTTCTTGTTTATTTATAAATGTGTAAACATTTTAAAAATTTTTGTAATAAAGAGATTTAGTAAAATTACGTAGTGATTGTCTTTCTCTGGTACCAGTAAAGTCCGATCAATCTGTCCAACAAAGATCTAATTTACAAGAAGGATATCACATTTATTAGGGATAAAATGGCATTCAATGTTAAATACGCCTATAGGTGGCCACAGCAGGGTGGTAAGAAAATTAGAAACAACCAGGAAGGCTACAAGGGTTTACATCAGAGTGAGATAGATACAGCAGAAGGCACTGATTTTTTGGATTCATCATATGTCTCACAAATTTCAAGTTTTTCTCATTTTTCAAAGCCATCTGGAAGAGGAAGAGGCAGGCACAGAGGATCTAGAAAAAGACTTAATACTGGTGATGGGCTGTCAGATATGGGTACTCACCGAGGCCGAGATGCTGAGAGTGGTAACCTCTTGCGACTAAGCGCACTCCACTCCTGGTGATAGTACAAGGGGGGGAAGGCCATAAAGAGGCACGAGTCACCAGCAGGCAGGGCAAGTCTTGCATGAAGGATACCGGTGAGGAGACAGCTGTGCAGGACTGGAAGATGCTGAAGCTCAGGGAGGTAGATAAACAGCAAGTCCAACAACAGGTCGGGGGTCAAACACCGATGACTGGCAAGAGTCTCTTAGACGGGCAGAACAGTCTTGTGCTGGAGACTGATAGCAGGTCTGTAAGGAGGCTGAAGATTAAATGCTGAAGACTGATAAGACGTCCGTAACACAGGCCGAGGGTCCAACACAGGTAACTGGAGGCAAAGTCTGTGAGCAAGCCAGGGGTCAAGCACTGGAGACAATTAGCAGAGTCTGGGAGCAGGCCAAAGGTCAATCACTGGAGACAGAAGCGGTATCCGTAGACAGGCCGAGGGTCAAACACAGGATACAAGCAGCGCGGTCCAAGAGGCGAGCCGAGGGTCAGATGCAGGAAGAGATCAGCGTAAGTCAAGGTCAATCCGGGTCACAACGGGTAATCAAGAATCAGGATACAAGCAGGAAACACACAGGAAGCTGAAAGACAAACCAGCAATTTGGCCATGGCACAGAGTGGCTTTTATAGGCAGTGGGAGGCTCATGTTGTGCGTGCACTATTGGGTACACACGTTCGCCGTTCCGCTGATTTGCACAGCATATTCGCCGTTTCGCTGAATTGCGCACGCGCATTCGCCGTTCCGCTGTATTGTGCCCAGGGATGAGCCGGAGTGCCACTCTACCACGAATGTGCATAGGAAAGCGGCGATATTGGCGAGGCTGGTACTTGCTTCTTTCCTGACATGGGCACTATGTTGGGGTTAAGGGAAAGGAAACAAAGAAGCATACTTATGATAAATATTCTGACTCAGATGCAGGCACAGACAGTGTGGTTGGTGATGGGTCACGTGGTGGATAACATACTAATTTGAGAGGGGCCACGGGGTCCGACATTTTGACGGGTTTCAATCGGACACTCGTGTCCCCCCAAATATCCACACAAATACATATTAGTACTCCCCGCAATGTGGGGACTATTTCGAAAAGTACAAAACATAAGGATTTTCAATTATTTCCCCCTGTACAGGACCAGCCCAACAAACAGACTGCCCCCACAATCTAGATCGATATGCTTACAAGAGCAAATAAAGAACGACCAGGTACAGGTCATTCATTTATCTTCCAAGGCACTTTCCCTGGTTGAAACTGAGGTTTTGGGCCTTGGCCTCAGTTTCTGTCCAGCCTCACGGGCAGATAATTTTGAGGTAGTGAAAGTTCTCAATCTTTTTGCTAGAAGAATGACCTACAAATATATGTATGACAAAGAAAGGACAAAGAAGAAACAAGAAATGATTGAACGTGAACAGTGGAAGGGGTTTTCAGTAAGAGACTTCATGGCCCTTAAGGATCTTATGGATTTATTGGATGAGAACGATACTGCTATTGGGGGCTCTGCAGAGGGGGGTCCCCCGGAAGTTCAACCGGAGGTCTCCCCTCAGGCACAGTCCCCAATAGACAATCCTACACAATTTCACCCTTTGAAAACGACTCCTAATATCTGGACTTTTTTGTCCCAGGTTACCGCTGACATCAAAAAGTCAAATTTTAGTGCTCTTCGTGATAACAATATCAATTTTGAGCAACAGCAGGCAATCAATCAATTACAAAATACTAGGGATATCACCATAAAAATAGCGGATAAAGGCAGAAATGTAGTGGTGATGGACACAAAGAGATATCGGGAAATGTGTCTCGATATCCTCTCAAACAGAAATTGGTATGCTCTTATACCAGAAGAAAGCATACATGAATTTAATGATGCATATGATAGGATTGTAAACAACGCTTTCATGAATGGAATTATTGATAAGGAGATTCGGCTTTGAGGCTTTGAAGGTACCCTTTTTTATCTTTCTACTCCCTACCTAAAACCCATAAGGACATTAAAAATCCTCCCGAATGTCCAATTATATTGGGAATAGGTGCCAAAACTGAGAAGGGTAGTCGTCTGGTGGATATTTTTCTGCGACCCCGTGTTTTGAAACTTCCATCGTACATCCGGGATATGATGGATCTTTTGGAGGAAACTATATATTATCATTGTACCACCAGACAGTATACTTGTCTCCATTAATGTGGAGGCACTATATTGTAGTATCCCACATGAATACCTTTGTGATGCAGTTGTTGCGCCACATTCTGACTAAGAATATGTTCATTTTCAACGGCTCCCAATACATCCAGGTGCAGGGAGTGGCGAAGGGTTCAGTTTACAGTCCTTGAGAGGGTTCTTGAAGATCCAAGAGGAGGAAACCTCAACAAAAAATTATTACAGAGGGAGGCTAAATGGATTTTTTAATTAAATGCTACCAGCCCAACTGGCCTCAATGAGGCCCTAAGTTATAAACCATTCTTGGGATAACTATACTTTATGCCTGTTATGATCAGTAACCCCATTTGTTTTAAGATCTTCATGCTATACTTAATATGAACCTTATTTTTCTTGTTTTTGTATAATTGTGTAAACACTTTTTAATTTTTTGTAATAAAGAGATTTAGTAAAATTATGGACTGATTGTCCTTCTCTGGAACCAGTAAAGTCCGCTCAATCTGTCCAAATTCCAGATAAACACTGGGTATATATGAAAGGGAAACACCATAGATATACTCAATTAATATAATATAAAAAATTGATTGAGAAAATATACCAGCATATATGGTACAGTCCACACGAGCCCCTTGTCCACGGAGTAATAATCATAACAAGGAAGCTAGGTACACATCAATGTGTAATACACTACAAGAAAGGTTAGTATGTTAATGCTTCATTGAGACCAGGGGGGATAGTGGCATTGAACCTCTCTATTCACAGGGTACTGCAAAATCAAGTGGTTCGAATTACCACCCCATGGGTTTTCAGGGATTACCTCTAGGACCTTAAATTTCACTACTGTACAGTCAAATCTATGGTGTAGGCCTATATGGCGTCCTAAAGTGGTAAGTTTATCAGTTGATGAGTAGTATAAATGATCACCGATATGTTGGCAAAGTTCCCTGATTGTTCTGCCAACATAAAATGAGTGACAAACATATGTCATCAAATAGATAACCCCTCTAGTCCCACAGTCTGCAAATGTATGTGGTGAAAACAATTTACCATTAGGGAGACTAAATTTAATACCCTCTCAGATCCAAGGGCACTGCGGCATTGTCCACAACAAAAAGTGCCTGATGCCGAGAGGGAGCTCAAGGGTGAACCTTACATATTTTTAAGAATATTATGATCTGCAAGGAGATGCCAATAGTCAGATTGTATAATACGAAATTGATTATAATGAACTGAAAATGTGGTTATTATTTTGACCGTATTCTGTTGTGTTTTATGAGGAGGATCGTACAACAAAGAAGTTCTTTCATTTCTTAGGGCTTTATTAAATGCTTTTTTCATAGTGGTCCGTGAATAACCTCTCTGAAGGAGGGGTTCACGTTAGGCATGGGCCTGTTGATGAAAGTGATTCTCATCAGTGCAATTCCTGCACATCAAGTACTGCCTAAAAGGAATGCTATGGATGAGAGGTTGGGGGTGTGCACTGGAGGCGTGTAAAAGCATATTACCTGCCATGGGTTTACGGTGGAGGTCTGTACTTACCTGTCCATCAGGACAGATTCTAATTGTCAAATCCAGAAACAAAATGTTCAGTGAAGAAAAATTGTATGTACTGTGCAGAGTTACTGCAGTTCAGTATTTCAATTAACTTCACCAATAGATCCTGTGGGCCTGTCCAGATTAAAAATAGGTCATCTATAAATCTGTGCCAGCAGAGGATGTGGTTGAGGAAAGGCCTCAATATCAACGGCCAGTATCAGAGCAAGGCACCCAGAGGAACCTGAATACCTTTGATGTGCTTTAATAGATTTGTGATATCCCGAATATAGGAAGGTAGTCCCACTACGTGAGGCATTAGAAATGCATCTACAAATCTGCTAGCATGTTTTGTTAGTGAGCCAATCTCCAACATGATAGGCCTGCCAGGGACTTAGCCCATGCTTTTGTGGGTTATGGGGAGGGTGTAGAATGTAGGTGTGCGAGCAAACCTCACATTAAGGTAGTTAAAGGTATCTTTATCAATAAGGCCTGCTGAATAGGCCTCAAAACATAAACCACTGAACTAATGTCAGGGCTGGGCTCAGCCCTTCCTTCTCTGAGCTGGCCGCTCAGCTGTCGGCTAATTGCTAGCTCCTTTCTGTCCACAGAGACTACGCTGTAGATGATCTGCTCGTCAGTCCTGGCTACTTAAAGCCGTCCAGCTCACTTCATCTCTGCCTTCGCCTTTGGTCACATCTCAGAGACTTTCTCCTGCGTTCCTGTTGAAGACTTGCTCGGCTGATGTCCCTTCTGGCTCCTGATCCTGCTTGCTGTACTACTACGTTGAACCACGGCTCTCTGATATTGGCATTGGCTGACTACTCCATCTGGTTACTGAACTCTGGCTATGTATTGACTACGCTTACTCTGTTTACCTTTTTATTATTATTAAACAAGTGTGATTAACTGTACTTCTGTCTCGGTCTGATTCATGGTTTCTGGCAACTCATCAGTGAACTATTGTACAAGTGTAGATGGAATAGGCTTTTATGGGGTTATACTGATACTGATTATGTGTCATGAGAACGATGTTGCCACCCTTGTCGGATGGCTTAATAATGATATCAGTACATTTTTGTAGCTGTCTCAATGCCAAAATCTGTCCCTGGGGTCAAGTTGAAGGGCATTTCTCTCCATTTATATTGTTTCATATCCTTGATTGGACCAAAAATGCCCAGATGGCTGGGCAGGTCATAATATCCAGTGAGTTCTGTAACTTTGGTTTAAATATATTAGCATTCAAAGAAAGAGAAGATGAAGAAGGAAGATATCTTACATAGTTACATAGTTAGTCAAGTTGAAAAAAGACACAAGTCCATCTAGTTCAACCAAAAAAAAAATCACACAATTCCATATACACAATCCTTCACCTACAGTTGATTCAGAGGAAGGCAAAAAACCCCAGCAAAGCATGCTCCAATTTGTTACAGCAGGGGAAAAAAAATTCCTTCCTGATCCCCCGAGAGGGAATCTTATTTTCCCTGGATCAACTTTACCTATGAATGATCATACCCAGTTACATTATGTACATTTAGGAAAAAATACAGGCCTTTTTTTTAAGCAATCTACTGAGCTTTCCAGGGCTGGAGGGAGTCTATTCCACATTTTTACAGCTCTTACTGTGAAGAAACCTTTCCGTATTTGGAGATGAAATCTTTTTTCCTTTAGACGTAAAGAGTGCCCCCTTGTCCTCTGTGATGACCTTAAAGCGAATAACTCAACACCAAGTTCACTATATAAGCCACTTAAGTATTTGTACATGTTGATCATATCCCCCCTTAATCTTCTCTTCTCAAGAGAGAATAAATTCAGTTCCTCTAATCCAAGGGTCTTCAAACTATGGCCCTCCAGTTGTTCAAGAACTACAATTCCCATCATGCCTAGCCATGTCTGTGAATGTCAGAGTTTTACAATGCCTCATGGGATGTGTAGTTCCGCAACAGCTGGAGGGCCGTAGTTTGAGGATCCCTGCTCTAATCTTTTGTCCTAGCTGAGCTCCTCCATGCCTCTTATCGGTTTGGTTGCCCTTCTCTGCACTTTCTCTATTTCCCCGATATCCTTTTTGAGAACTGGTGCCCAAAACTGAACTGCATATTCCAGATGAGGTCTTACTAATGATTTGTACAGGGGCAAAATGATATCTCTCTCTCTCTGGAGTCCATACCTCTCTTAATACAAGAAAGGACTTTGCTCGCTTTGGAAACCGCAGCTTGGCATTGCATGCTATTATTGAGCTTATTATCTACCAAAACCCCCAGATCCTTCTGCACTATGGCTTCCCCCAGTTGTAATCCCCCTAGTATCTATGATGCATGAATATTCTTAGCCCCCAAGTGCATAACTTTACTTTTATCAACATTAAGCCTCATTTGCCACTTAGTTGCCTAATTAGACAGTGCATTGAGGTTGGCTTGTAAATTGGAGACATAATGTAAGGACATTAATCCACTGCATAGCTTGGTGTCATCTGCAAAGACAGAAATGGTATTTTTAATCCCAGACCCTATATCATTTATAAAGTTATTGAAAAGTAAGGGTCCCAGCACTGAGCCATTGGGTACACCACTGATAACCTTAGACTATTCAGAGTATGGATATATATATACAGTCAGACTAGTGTGTGTGTGTGTATGTGTATATATATATATATATATATATATATATATATATATATATATATATATATATATATATACATATATATACTCAGCATTCAGCGTAGCCTATATATACAGTGTAAACTATATATTCAGTCAGTACAGGCAGTGTATTTGATATATATATATATAGATATATATATATATCTCTATATATATATATATATAGAGATATATATATATATATCTATATATACAGTGAAAACTCAAATATGGGAATTGGCGCTGTTCACTAATCAGATAATGATAACATATCTCACCATAAGGAAATGTATGTGCATCAAAGTGTATCATCAAACTAGGTGAAAAATCAGTGAAAAAATACTAAAAAACTATATGAGATGTGTATATATATATATATATATATATATATATATATATATATATATATATATATATATGCAAATCACCCCAAAAAATGTAAAACAACAATAATCATAATAAAAAATGATGCTCACAATAAAAAATTGACACCTGAAAACAACATAAAAGAAAGCATTTAGATGTAGATTGAAACAGTCCAAAAGTGATATAAAAATATATAAAAAATATATAAAAATATATATAATATTTATATACCAAAAAATGAAAAAATATATAGTGAAAAAATTATTATGTGATGATAATCCGTGCAACCAAATACTTCAAAAATGTATTATATATGTCCAAAGATTGTCCTATGTGTGAGAGCGTTGATAAATTTGAAGTATACATCGATTTACAGAAATTTTTTAGAAAATTGAAGATAAAGAAACATTATGCTTTGAACAAAAAGGCCATTTCCTTGCCCGAACCTGAATTCTATAGCCATACCAATCTTAAAAACAATTAAATTTTTAATCCTAAAGTTCCAGGGGATCAGTGTATAGGGGCTTTTAAACGCATGGTAGAAAATGACTTGGCCAAAATGGAAAAAAGAAGAAGTCTAAAAGTGCACATATATGGAAAACAATTAAAGAAATTGGAAATAAAAAGCAAGTGGTGATACGACCCGCCGAAGGGGGTGGACTAGTCATTTTGAAGAAGGAGGAATATGAAGAAGAGATGGAGAATTTATTGAAAGTGGAAAATACCTACAACAAACTGAAACGTAACCCTAAGGTACAATATGAAAAGAGATTGAAGAAACTCGTAAAGAAAGGGGTAGAGGCAGGTATTTTAAATAAGAAAGAAGCTCAATATTTAGTTCCAGAGTCCACCAAAACCCCGGTCATATACTACCTGTCCAAGATACATAAAAGGCTGAACAGACCGCCGGGGAGGCCAATCATAAGTGGAGTGGATTCCTTATTTTTCAGACTAGGGGAATACATTGACCAATTTTTGAAACCCCTAGTGGTGGAAGGTAAATCCTATCTTAGGGACAGTACCCAATTGATTAAGGAGTTGAGAACTATTTCAGGGAGTGGTCAATGGTTATTGGCAACAATAGACGTCAACTCTTTATATGGGAAAAAAGGCAAGAAGCGCCAATTTAAGTGCAGTATCGTTAAAAACTTTAATTTAGATTATAAAAACAACAACAGCCAAATGGCTACTCACAAGGACAGGATTAATATAGGCAAGGACATATAGTGGGTCCAGGGACGTCCTCCTCAGATGTTGTAAAGGTGCATAGTGCAGGTTCCGGTGGAGGTGCTGTCAGCGCTATGATGTACGGGTGGTCTGTGGGGTCTCTGCTGTGGGTGCTGAGCTGCAAGGAAGATGGAAGTGTCCGCAAGAAGAGCCGGCATCTACTAGGACATAGGAGCCAGGACGGTAGCAGGAAACAGGAACCGGATGGAGACAGGCGTGGAACGCAAAACTGTTCCGGGAACCAAAGGGCAGAAGTGACGTGTGGACGTGTCAGATGACGCGTTTCAATGCTTCCGCATTTTCTTCAGATCTAACAGGCTAATGCAACAAGTGTCCTTTATATAGGAGCTGTGGGGTCAGTTGCTAGGCAACTAATTGAACCGAGCACAACATACTGAGTACAATAAAAAGATGGAATGGAGTATAGGAATTGAGTTTGGAACACCAAGCAAATATAAGAATAGAATGTAAGAAAGGTAGATGTTGAAGGAAATAAATGAATGTATATGAGGGGAGTAATGGATGATAAATGAAGAATAGTTTGTAATGAATGGCAAAAAAGATATATTGAATAAGAAAATGAAAGAAAAATAATAGAAAAATACAAGAGAAATAAAAGTGTAGAAAAAATAAAAAATAATAATTAAAAATAATAAAAATAATAAATAGTATAATGAAAAATAAAAAATAATAATAAATAAAAAATAATACAAATATATAAAATATATATAAAAAAATATATATATAATATATATATATATATATATATATATATATATATATATATATATATATATATATATATATATATATATCTATATATATATATATATATAAATAAATCAGAAAATAAAAAATAAAAAATTAAAAAATAATATAAAAAATTAAAATAAAAAATATATATATTCGAAAAAAAAAAAAAAAAAAAGGATAGAAAAGGAAGGGTATATATGTGAATAACTGTTATTTAAAAAACGTATAGATAGAGAAACATATATGTAAAAAAACAACATGTATAAATATACATGCAAAAAACATACATATACACATGCATATAAATGGATCTAGTGACCCTAAAGTTGAGAATTCTGAAAAACACCTAAAATAATTGTTGGAATGGTTATATGCAGTAACACATATAGGTAAGCAAACATACACACACCCATGCATATACGTATGTATGTATACACACAGGATTCAAAATGAATTAAGATGGTGTGTGAGAGAAGTTAACCCCAAAGATAGCTAAAAGTGAGTATATCTGTAAACTGATTGGATGTATCGGAACAAGAAGAAAATGTAAAAAAAAAAAAAAATACTAATAAGATACGGGTGGGGTACAGTAGAAAGAAAAACAGGAGGGAGGGAACAATGAAAATATAATTAGATGATGAAAAAGGGAAAAAAGATATGGACCTACAAAAATATTATTATATGCTGTATGTATAGAACTGATCTAGCCCTAAACCAGAGGCATACTGTACTATATAACTGTATTGATCTCTATATCTTCGTTGAGACCATTAGGTGCCATACTGTTTAGGGTAAAGATCCAGAAAGTTTCTTGCCTGCAAAGGCGTTGGAATCTTTCAGCAGGGGTAAAATGGTCTGATATAGATTCAATGACCCACACATTTAAATCTGCAATATTTTGTTGGTGATGAGTAGTGAAATGCCGAGCGGTACTATATAAGGGATTGTTCGCCTGTACTGCTCTTCTGTGTTCCCCGAACCTGGCACGCAGGGTCCTGATGGTTCTGCCTACATACAACAGCCCACAGGGACAGGAGATACAGTATATGACATAGGTGGTTGAACAATTGAAAAATGACTTTAAGGTGTATTGATTCCCATTGGTGTTAAAAGTTTTTTTGCCATGTGTGACATGAGAACAGGTGAGGCATAATGCCTTCTTGCACCGGTACATACCTACTAGTGGAATGAGGGTAAGTTGTTTGGATATAAAGGATTTTTTCTGAACTGGGATTTTACTAGGAGCAATCTTTGTCTTTATGTTGGGGGCCCTCTGGTAAGCAAACTGAGGAACAGTGGGTAAGGAAGGTGCTAAATGGGGATCTTGAGCTAAGATCGACCAATGTTTTTTTATGATCCGTTCCATTCTTTTGTGACTAGCATGGAACTGAGTAATGAATCTGGTGGTTGGTTCTGTTTTCTGAGCCTTGGGGTTAGGTAGGGTGTCTGTCAAATAGAAAGAGGCAGCTTCATTAATGGTACTGGAGGGATAACCTTTGTCTGTGAACTTTTTAGAAAGAGTGGTGCATTGAGAGCTGTAGTCTTCTAGTCTAGTGCAATTTCTCCTGAGCCGATGGAACTGGCTCTTGGGTATGTTGTTCACCCACCTAGGATGGTGGCAACTGGAAAAATGTAAAAAAGAATTTCCAGCTGTTGGTTTGGTGTAGTTTTTAGTGGCAATCTGGTCATTAATATGGAATAGTTCTAAATCTAAAAAACAGATTGATTCTGAATCCATAGTCGATGTAAATGATAGGCCAAAAGAATTGTTATTACAGTGGGTAATGAAGTCTTGCACGGAACTAGGAGAACCATCCCAGATGATGATGATGTCATCTATATAACGACCGTAGAAGACCAGGTGTGCAGAGAAGGGGTTGTTCTCCCAAATGTGCCTGGTCTCCCACAGTCCCATAGTCAGGTTGGCATAGCTAGGCGCGAAGTTCGCGCCCATAGCTGTCCCCTGTTTCTGTAGATAGAACTGGCCATCGAAGGTGAAATAATTGTGTTCTAAACAGAACTTGGTGGCAGAAATGATAAATTCAATCTGGGATGGGTTCAGAAGGGGATTGGAGTGAAGATAATATGAAATGGCTTGAAGCCCTACTTGATGGGGTATGGAGGTATAGAGTGAACAAACGTCCAAGGAGACCCACAAATAAGAAGACTCCCATCTGTAGGGATGTAGAAGATCTATCAGATGGGTACCATCTTTGATATAAGAAGGGAGGGACTGGGCTAGTGGCTGTAAAAACTGATCAATGTATAGTGAGTAGCTGGTGGTGATGCTGTTCATGGATGCTACTATGGGGCGACCGGGTGGCTTATTGGGATCTTTGTGTATCTTGGGCAAATGATAAAGGTAGTGGACCTGAAAAAAGGGTTTGAGAAAAAATGCTGCTTCTAGTTTAGTCAAAATACCCTGTCCTAATGCTTGTGTGACTAGAGCCTTGGATTCCTCAATGAATTTGGCTAGTGGGTCTGTTTTCAATTTCTCGTAAGTTTGGGTATCAGATAAGAGGCGGTATGTCTCCTGGAGGTAGTCAGATCTATTCTGTAGCACGATTCCTCCCCCTTTATCGGCGGATTTGATAATGATATCCATATTAGTACTGAGGGATTTTAGTGCTGTGAGTTCCTGAGGATTAAGATTACGAGTGGAATATGAATTTTTGGAAGATTCAGAAGCACAAAGACCTAAGAGGTCCTTATAAACAACTTGATAGAAGGTTGTTAGGAAAGGGCCTTTGGATTGGGTAGGGTTGAAAATGGATTTTGGTCTAAAGGAAGTGTGTTGTATTGGTAAAGTAGGCTGGGAGTATTGGGACCATGCTACCAGGTCATCATCCTCATTAATGTTCCATAGTTCACATAAATCAAGAATAGCTTGTTGGTCCACTGAATTGTCCAATGGGAGATGTGGGTCATCCAACATGGTGGTGACTGTAGTGGGGTTTTTTTTATCTTTGATATTGAAATATCTTTTGAGTGTGAGGTCACGAATAAATTTATTTAAGTCCTTAAATAAAGTAAATGGATTGGGGAGAGTGGTGGGGGCAAAATTAAGGCCTCGGGATAACAAGGAAGTTTCATGTTCATTAAGTGTATAAGAGGATAAATTAAAGATTTTTATAGTTTCCGCACTTTTTGTGGGCGGAATTGCTCTAGATTTGCGGTGTTCCCCTTGCCTGCCTCTTCTACGTTTTATCTTTTTGATTGAGATGGAGTTAGGCTGGATGAGGAGGGGGTCTGAACTAAAAAAGGCGAAGTGGATGTGTCACGGGAGAGATGCTCACTCCCCCTAGTATATTTTATGGGGTTTTGGTTGATAGTAGATGAGCGAATAGAATCAATGGAAGATGGATAAGGATTGGTAGGGACATGTTCAGCACAAATTCAGCACAAAACTTTCTGGATCTTTACCCTAAACAGTATGGCACCTAATGGTCTCAACGAAGATATAGAGATCAATACAGTTATATAGTACAGTATGCCTCTGGTTTAGGGCTAGATCAGTTCTATACATACAGCATATAATAATATTTTTGTAGGTCTATATCTTTTTTCCCTTTTTCATCATCTAATTATATTTTCATTGTTCCCTCCCTCCTGTTTTTCTTTCTACTGTACCCCACCCGTATCTTATTAGTATTTTTTTTTTTTTTTTTTACATTTTCTTCTTGTTCCGATACATCCAATCAGTTTACAGATATACTCACTTTTAGCTATCTTTGGGGTTAACTTCTCTCACACACCATCTTAATTCATTTTGAATACTGTGTGTATACATACATACGTATATGCATGGGTGTGTGTATGTTTGCTTACCTATATGTGTTACTGCATATAACCATTCCAACAATTATTTTAGGTGTTTTTCAGAATTCTCAACTTTAGGGTCACTAGATCCATTTATATGCATGTGTATATGTATGTTTTTTGCATGTATATTTATACATGTTTTTTTTTTACATATATGTTTCTCTACCTATACGTTTTTTAAATAACAGTTATTCACATATATACCCTTCCTTTTCTATCCTTTTTTTTTTTTTTTTTCGAATATATATATTTTTTATTTTAATTTTTTATATTATTTTTTAATTTTTTATTTTTTATTTTCTGATTTATTTATATATATATATATACGTATATATATATATATATATATATATATATATATATATATATATATATATATATATATATATATATATATATATATATATATATATATATATTTTTTTTTTTTTTTATATATATATTTTTTTTTATTATATATATATATATTTTTTTATATATTTTATATATTTGTATTATTTTTTATTTATTATTATTTTTTATTTTTCATTATACTATTTATTATTTTTATTATTTTTAATTATTATTTTTTATTTTTTCTACACTTTTATTTCTCTTGTATTTTTCTATTATTTTTCTTTTCTTTTCATTATTTTTCTTTCATTTTCTTATTCAATATATCTTTTTTGCCATTCATTACAAACTATTCTTCATTTATCATCCATTACTCCCCTCATATACATTCATTTATTTCCTTCAACATCTACCTTTCTTACATTCTATTCTTATATTTGCTTGGTGTTCCAAACTCAATTCCTATACTCCATTCCATCTTTTTATTGTACTCAGTATGTTGTGCTCGGTTCAATTAGTTGCCTAGAAACTGACCCCGCAGCTCCTATATAAAGGACACTTGTTGCATTAGCCTGTTAGATCTGAAGAAAATGCGGAAGCATTGAAACGCGTCATCTGACACGTCCACACGTCACTTCTGCCCTTTGGTTCCCGGAACAGTTGTGCGTTCCACGCCTGTCTCCATCCGGTTCCTGTTTCCTGCTACCGTCCTGGCTCCTATGTCCTAGTAGATGCCGGCTCTTCTTGCGGACACTTCCATCTTCCTTGCAGCTCAGCACCCACAGCAGAGACCCCACAGACCACCCGTACATCATAGCGCTGACAGCACCTCCACCGGAACCTGCACTATGCACCTTTACAACATCTGAGGAGGACGTCCCTGGACCCACTATATGTCCTTGCCTATATTAATCCTGTCCTTGTGAGTAGCCATTTGGCTGTTGTTGTTTTTATAATCTAAATTAAAGTTTTTAATGATACTGCACTTAGATTGGCGCTTCTTGCCTTTTTTCCCACATTATCTTTCAGAGTTGTTTGCTTCCACTCTCAAGTGAGCTGCCGCTGGTGCACAGTATCAGATTCCTTTGAACTATATATTTCATTGACTTTTATATTTTTTTTTTTCATTGACCATTATCTTTACTCTCTGGACGTTTGTGGCAGAGTCTACATATATTTTTATATTTTTGATTTTGCATATCCAGGGTTATTAGTCACACTGCCCGTCTTATCCCGGACTTGTTTTATATTTATGTGTATCATGTCCATTCATGTTTGATGTGTGTTCTTGCGCCATTTATCTTTTTTGTCAACTCTTTATATACGAGTATTTCTCAGAAGGACGGATTGAAAGGGGTTGAGAAGGCCCTACATGAGAGATCAAAACTAAGGCATGAACAAATTAAATTTATCTTGGAAGGACTGGAGTTGGCAATGGAGAGCAATTACTTCTGGTATAAGAAAGAATTCTATGTTCAGAAAAAAGGCGTGGCTATGGGTGCTAAGTACGCCCCAAGCGTGGCAAACATATTTATGGACATGATGGAAGAACGCTATATATATGGGACCAGACGACCTGAAATTAAGTTTTACCGTCGATATATTGATGATGTCATTATATTATGGGAAGGTGACTCTGATTCATTCCAGAAATTTCTTGATGAATTGAACCATAATATATATGGCATCTCTTTCACTGGAAAATTTGAATACCATATGATAGATTATTTGGATCTACAGATCTATAAAGAGGGTGAAGAATTGTTTACGAAAACTTATTTTAAAACCACGGATCGAAACGGGTATATACCCATCTCCAGCTGCCACCACCCCAAGTGGAAAGAAAACATCCCCAAAGGGCAGCTGTTGAGAATAAGGAGGAATTGTCGGAATATCGAGGATTACCAGAATCAAGCTGATATGCTGATCAATAAGTTTGTGGATAAAGGTTATCGCATTGAAACCTTATTGAAATTGAAAAAGGAGATACAAAATCTGGACCGGGATTCCTTACTAGCAACAAAAAGTAACAATACCAATAAGAATTCTCCAGGGGATGTAGCCTTCATCACTGGTTTTAATAATCAATATAGGAATATAGAGCACATAGTGAGGAAATATTGGCCCATTTTAAAGTCCGATAGAACTCTGGGGAGTGTTCTTACTAAAAAGCCTCGTTTTATTTATAGGAGGGCACCAACTACCAACCCTCAGAAACCATTTGGTCCATAATGTGATTGATCCCCCAAGAAATATTAAACTGTTTTCAGGCATGAAAGGATTTTATAGATGCCACAAATGTTTGGCATGCCGAGTCAGTAAAAAGCAACCGAAGAAGAGATCCTCCTTTTATTCTAGGAGAGGTATAGAGTATGATATCAGAGAATTAATCACCTGCAATACTACACATGTGACTTATGTCATCGAATGTCCATGCCGACTGCAATATGTGGGTAGGACTACCAGACCCCTACGTGTGCGCATTAGAGAGCACATCAATAATATCAAAAAGGGGTTTCCTAAGCATAACCTCTCAAGACATTTCGACAAATTCCATCACAGAGATCCATCTGGTTTGGTTTTCTATGGTATCGATACCATTAAGGACAACTGGAGGAGGGGTAGTAAGAAAATACTGATATCCCAGAATGAAACCAGATGGATATAGAGTTTAGACAGTCTGGTTCCTAGAGGACTCAACGTGGATATTGATTTGAATTGCTTTTTATCCAATTTCTAGTACTTTTTTCCAGTTCACGCTTAAACACATACTTTCCTTCTTCTGTTGGGTACCAGTAGGATTGTTTGTGAAAACTGTGCGCCTTTCCACTATCAAGCTTACGACTTGGGATCGTACATTTGTGTCTATTTAGAGCAAAACAGAGAGTTATGGGACATAGCATTATTGTGGATTTAGTAGTCCTATGACATATGCAATCCTTCTTCTCAGTCTCACTTAGCTTTCTTAGGCCTTTTGAGCACTAATGTATTAACACAATTGTTGGTTCTCATACTTTTACATACAAAATCTTTTATTTATTTTTATATGAGATATCCATCTCTTTTTTATCATACATGGTTTTGATTCAGTATACTACATGTGGTATGGATGCATCTCCTCTCTCATCCTTATTATCTGGAGATCTTAGTATAGTGGCTCAGCCTTATCTCCTTTGTTAATGCATGGATGTGGATATACATATTAATTTTTTATAATGTCAGGTTCAGATTTTTGCCCTTTCGTCGAATCTACATTTACCATTGATACTAATGTTACTACTTTTAATTTTTGCCTTTTTGGTCTATTTTATATCCATTATTGATACTGATGTTATTATTTTAATTTTAAATTTTACCTATTCCATTAATATATTATATAGAGTTTTTTTTATTTATTTTTATTTTCTTTCTCCTTTTTATAAAGGTTTACATGTGCACAGTTTTTGTCTGTTGGGGCATTAACTTTGCTTTTATCCTTCTGCTGTTTTAAGAGACACGGAGGCGCCTTGGCATTAATTTTTATGTATTTTTATATATCCCCACCAGGGGGTGTTAGGCCTCCACTTTTGTCTCCATTTTTTCTTTTATTTTTATCTCGACAGTTATATCTATTAATTCCCCGCTGGGTGGATGTGCACGTTACACCAGTGCTTTTTGATTGGACTTTGCGGCGCCTCCCTGTAGCATAATAGGATGTATGGTGTACCAAGATGGCCGCGCCTCAGATGACGTCTTGATGACGAAACGCGTAAGGCGTGGTCACGCGGTACGCATACGTCGCTCTAGCTTCTGATTGTGTTGAAGACTTCTGGTTTTTGGTAGACAGGCTGTGGAATGCACGCCGCTACCACGTTACTGTTGCGGCCATTGGCTTGTAGCCAGCCGGCAGAACATTGTCAGCTCTTATTTTTATTCTTAATCATTTTAATTGTAAGCTGTATTGGTTCAATAAATTTTTGGATTTACGCTATGAGGCTCCTCTCTTCTCCATACATATGGAAACTTCCCGGTGGATACTATTAAAAACACAGCGGTGACACAGGTGGGAAGGAGACCACGGAGTCAGTGAGGGGGACATCGTTCGTTTGGGAATCCGGCTACTGGATCTACATTCACATGCCCATTACCCCTGCAGGGGTTGGGCGCTCCGGTGAGTGAGGGCACAAGTGGGGGTTCCACCTAAGACGGTTTATACCAGCTACAGCAGACCTGTCTGGGATCGTTTGGATGCACACAACATTTGTTTACAAGGATTTTTCTCACACATAGGACAACCTTTGGACATATATAATACATTTTTGAAGTATTTGGTTGCACGGATTATCATCACATAATAATTTTTTCACTATATATTTTTTCATTTTTTGATATATAAATATTATATATATTTTTATATATTTTTTATATCACTTTTGGACTGTTTCAATCTATATCTAAATGCTTTCTTTTATGTTTTCAGGTGTCAATTTTTTATTGTGAGCATCATTTTTTATTATGATTATTGTTGTTTAAGCCACACCCATATTAACTCCTATTTTTCTTTACATTTTTTGCGGTGATTTGCACATTTAACATTTATGTGATATATACACATCTCATATAGTTTTTTAGTATTTTTTCACTGATTTTTCACCTAGTTTGATGATACACTTTGATGCACATACATTTCCTTATGGTGAGATATGTTATCATTATCTGATTAATGAACAGCGCCAATTCCCCTATTTGAGTTTTCAGTACTTGGACTTCACCTAGGTGTTTTCCTTTTTTTGGGGGGCTGCAGTTCGTATGGGTATCTGTCCTAAGCGCGGAATATTCGTATATATATATATATGCTCACAGGCCACTAAAAGAGGGCAAGCAGCCTCTGAAGTAATATTTAACAGCAGGAACCATTCCTGCACCCAACAAGAGTAACTGTGAGGGGTTACAGTGTTCTGGCACCACCAACACCTAAGGCCCAATGTTTCTGCCTCTGTTTAACAGGGGCATGTAATTACATTTTTGAAATAATATTTATTAGCAGGGACCGTTTCTGCGCCCAACAAGAGTAACTGTGAAGGTTTACCATGTTCTGCCACCACCAACACCTAAGGCCTAATTTTTCAGCAGAGTATATAGTGCAGTCCATATAGTGTATATATACTGCAGTTCAGAGTATATAGTACAGTCCGTATAGTATATATACTGCAGTTCAGAGTATATAGTGCACTCAGTGTAGTATATATAATACAGTGCCGGATATATAGTGCAGTGTACAATATATAATATAATGTATTGAAGTGGTTAAGGGGAGCCCTATGACAGAATTAAGAAAAAAACGGCATGGGTTCCCCCCAGGCCCTTTGGGTCTGGTATGGATTTTGGGGGGGGGACCCCACGCTATTTAAAAAAAAAATTGGTGAGGCCTGCACCTTAATATCCATACCAGACCTGAAGGGCCTGGTATGAACTAGGGGGGAAACCCATGCTGTTTTTTTAAATGATTTTTTATTTATATTGCCGGGATCTGGCAATACTTTACAGCCGTGAGTAATTTTAAATGACATTTTTTTCTTTAAAAATGTCATTTTGCTGCGGTACTTTTCTAAACATGGGGAAAATGTGCTACTTTACAGGCAGACTAAGGGGACCCTCCAGGCATGATATTTAAAGGAATATTTCATTTTTATTGTTTCACTTTAAGCATTCTTAAAATCACTGCTCCTGAAAAAACTGCAGTTTTAAAAACTTTTTTTTGCATTGATACATGTCCCCTGGGGCAGTATCCGGGTCCCAAAACACTTTTTATGGCAATAACTTGCATATAAGCCTTTAAAATGAGCACCTTTGATTTTTCACGCTCGTGTCCCATAGACTTTAACGGTGTTTGCATGTTTGCACAAATTTTTTGTCTGTTCGCAAGTTCTGGTGCAAACCGAACCGGGGGGTGATTGGCTTATCTTTAACCATTAAGAGGGGTCAGTAAATTAAAGTTAAATCTGTAAAATGTATTTATTTACCTGCCTAGCTACTCTAATTACAGATCTCTCAACCACTGCCAAAGACTTTTCTGCATCAAACACACTGATAAATTAAATGCCATGTTCCCTGCTGCACTCTGTGGATCCTCCTGCTGGTTCCTGCATCACTACTGGGTACTTTAGAGATGTAGTTCTTTAGAGGTGTAGGAATTTGTGGGAATAATCACCAAACACAGAAGGGAACCTGGTATCCGACACACCAGGAAGTGTTGGATGCAGGAAATTCTTCAGGCAGCACAGCAAAGACCAGTCGCATGTACAGGTGCACACATCACTTAGGAAAAAGTGTGTAGCACCAAAAGTAAATGAACAGCAATGAGATGAGAATACTGGACAGCACATTGAAATACGGTCTAAAATGAAAGTATGGTCTAAGTGTAATGTCGCATACACACGACCGGACTTTCCGGCAGAAAAGGTCAGACGGAATCATTTCATCGGATATTCCGATCGTGTGTGGGCTTCATTGGACTTTCTCTTTCAAAAATTCTGACGGACCTAGAAATACAACATGTTTTAAATCTTTCAGACGGAATCAATTCCTATCGGAAAAACCGTTCGTCTATATGCTATTCCGACGGTCCAAAAGGGACGCAAGGGCAGCTATTGGCTACTGGGTATTTAATTTTCTTTTTCTAGTCCCATCGTACGTGTTGTACGTCACCGCGTTCTAAACGATCGGACTTTGGTGTGATCGTGTGTACGCAAGTCCGTTTCAGCGGAACTCCGTCAGAAAAACCATCAGAATTTATTCTGACAGAAAAACTGGTCTTGTGTAGGCGGCATTAAAGTGAAAAAATGCTAATGTGAAAAAATATATATATAAGTACAATCTTGTGAATGCAAATCAACAATAAAAAAACAATGTAGTGAAAAATATAGATTTAAAGCGGGGTTCCACCCAAATTTTGAACAATATCTGTATGTATTCTCTTCCTTACCTAGATGCTGACATGCCATTTAAAAAAAATTCAATCGCCGTAATTACCTTTTATTTTTCTATTCTTCTTTGCACTTCCTGGTTCTCCTCCCGTGGGAGTAGGCATGTTTCTATCCTCTCCCAGACTCCTGGAAGCTAGTCTCAGGCTTCCCAGGATGCCACTGAGCATGTGCGGGAACGAGCGGTGAATGCTGGGAGCACAGCATTCACCACATCCAGGAAATAAATGCTTGTGGGCTTCAAATGCCCACAATGAAGATGGAAACCGCCTGCAGTGAATAATATAAGTTATTCTTTCCGACGAAATCTGACACAGGCGGACATATTACACACAATATGTGAGTATGTAATGCTGAGAAGAAAAGTTTGTGAATGAACTCAAAAAAAAAAAAAAACGATAGATAGGTGGACCCCCGCTTTAAATACACAGTTCCATAATAGGATCAGCAATATAAACTTATTGGTGAAAAAACACAATAGTTCAGTGCAAAGATGTGCACAAAAATTTAGTGGTGACTTGAAAAGTGAAGAGGTGATCCAGTACAGTGCTCCAGAATCACCCACCGCACCCCTGTGAAATGGACACTCACCGGAAAAGCTGGCTGCCCTTACAGCAGCAAACATGCACACATGTGTAGATCTGCCATCTGTTGTGGGGAAGGCTGTTCAGCAACTTGCACCATCCCTGATCCCTGCGAACGCTAACAGTTTTTTTGATAGTGATTGAAGCAGGCTCTGACAATCAGGTGCTCTTTTTGCCTGTGAGTCTCACTAGTTGTACCAGTAAATTTAGAAGCCACAATGTCAAGTCGAAGGTACACTAGTGAAGAGGCCTACACGTTTCTGAGCATGACAGATGAGAGTGAAAAGGAAGTCACCCATCTGTCAGATTCAGGCTCAGAATACAATCCAGTAGACAGCAGATAGCTCTAACGACAGAGTAGTGGTCCCTGCTAAGGTTAGGCGTACTCGACCCTGTTTTTCTTCTGTTGTTGAGGTGCAAGAACCGCAGCGCTCTCGTATGGAGCAGAGAGCCAGTACTAGTGCCGCTTATCCTTCTGGTGAACTGACAAGCACCAGCGGCCTAGTACACCCTGGTCATACATCCAGCACTGCAGTATCCCGTGGTGACGTGGCGAGTCCCATAAGTGCAGTTCAAGCTGGTGCGGTGGCTAGCACAAGTAGTGTCCTGCAGCCACCAAGAAGACAAGCACAGGCCCATCGAGCCCATAGTGCCCTTCCTGCAGAATATGCCAATCCTAATTGGGAGCCCACCACTTCTGCAGCACCTGTATTTCTCCCATTCACTGGCCAACCTGGAATTCAGGTGGAAACAGTTGATTTTACTATCACTTGATTTTTATTCGCTGTTTTTCACAGAAGATCTCTATAGATCTGTTGTGGACCAAAGCAATTTGTATGCTGGTCAATTCATCGCCGCTAATCCCCAGTTGACCCTTGCCAGAGATTGGAAACCTATTATGGTTTCCGAATTTAAGACCTTCTTGGGCCTATCCCTTCTCATGGGCATAGTTTAAAAAAGTGGGTTGCGGTCATATTGGTCCACTGACCCAATTCACCATATGCCCGTGTTCTCTGCATCCATGACCAGGGCTAGATATGAGCAGATCTTTTGGTTCATGCATTTTAATGACAATGAACTCTGTTGTCCTTGGGGTGACTCTGAATAAGATCGGCTCCACAAAATTTGGCCCCTTGTAAACCACTTCAACTAACAGTTTCCAGCCTTGTTTACTCCCGTTGCCTGCGTTGATGAGTGCCTGATTACATGGCCGCTTGTCTTTCAAACAGTATCTTTCCAGCAAGCGTGCCAGATATGGGGTCAAGATGTATAAGCTCTGTGACAGTGCAACAGGCTATACATATAGTTTTATTGTTTACGAGGGAAAAGATAGTCACGTGGAGACTAAGAACTGCCCAAACTACATAGGGAGCGCTGGTAAGATTGTGTGGGCCTTGGTGTCACCCTTATTCGGAAAGGGGTACCACTTGCACGTGGACAATTATTACACAAGCGTGCCACTTTTTAGTCACTTGTTTGATCATGGAATTGGCGCATGTGGCACCGTGCGATCTAATCACCGGGTCTTACCTCAGCGGCTTGTAGAGTCCCGTCTTAGACTGGGGGAGAGAGCCTACTTGAGAAGTAATCATTTGCTCGCAGTAAAGTGGAGGGATAATCAAAATGTTTTCGTTCTGTCCTCCCTTCACGCAGATACGACAGTCCAAATTCCAATGGCGACTGGTGTTGTGCAGAAACCCCTCTGTGTCCACGAATACAACCTTAATATGGGAGGGGTGGACCTCAACGACAGTTGATGGCGCAGTACTTAATTGCCCATAAGGCCGGACGCTAGTACAAAAAAGTGTCCGTATACTTATTCCAATTGGCTCTGCTGAACGCTTATGTGTTATACAAAGCGTCAGGATGAACTGGATCCTTCCTTAAATTCCAGGAAGAAATCATCACAGCTCTTCTGTTTCCAGATGGTGCTGTGGCCCAACTTCCCAATCCAAATGCAGTGAGCCGGATGCATGAGAGGCTTTTTCTGTATGTCCTCCCTGGCACCCTACCCAACAATCACCCGAAAGAAAATGTCATGTCTGTAGCAAGCGCGGATATAGGCATGACACGCGCTATTATTGTCCCTCCTGTCCTGGCCAACCTGGTCTTTGCATCGGTGAATGTTTCGAATGCTTCCACACACTAGTGGAGTATTAGCGTAGGGTACAGTATGGCACAGTATGGCACAGTCTAGGGTACACTTTCACAGGGTCTCCAAAGATGCCATCGCATTTTGAGAGACCCAAACCTGGAACCATCAAAAGATACAGTTACAGTTACAAATAAAAGTGTGTGTGTATGTATATATATATATATATATATATATACACAAAATTAAAAAGCCAAAAATAGTTGTCGTTTTATTGTTCTCTCTCTCTATTCTCTCTCTATTGTTCTCTCTCTATTGTTCTGCTCTTTTTACTGTATTTTTTAATGTTTTATTGTTACTATGTTTTATCATGTTTGCTTTTCATGTATGTAATTCTTTTATACTTTACTGTTTACTGTGTTTTATTGTTAACCATTATTTTCTTTTCAGGTATGCCATTCAGCTGCAGCACTGATTCATTTATCTTGACAGCAACAGCGTTTGCTCTCACCATATACGTAAATCAGCGACTCCAGCACTGTAGGAGATGATTTCACCACCACAATAAAAAACAAACAGTGCACGTATGCCCATCATTAGAAGTGGGTGGATGCAGGGCAGTATTCTAATGGTGGGCATACGCACGATCAATCTCTTTTTTTTGTTCAGCCCACAGGCTGCATGAAAAAAAAAGAACATTACAATATATGCCCAACAAGAACCAGCAACGTACTGGTATGTTGTTGGACTTTGAGTGGTTATACCAGAATGATGCCTGCAGGTTTAGGTATCATCTTGGTATCATTATTTTCAGCCAGCGGTCGGCTTTCATATAAAAGCATTCCTAGCGGCTAATTAGCTGCTAGACTGTTTTTACAAGAAGTGGGAGCAAACGTCCCCCCCTCTTCCGCCGTCTTCCACGATTTTTTCAGCCTCTCCTGTCTGCCAGCTGACCATGGAGCTGATCGGAGACCAGAATGGCTTCAATCATCTCTATGGCCCAAGAAACCGGAAGCTTCTGTTTCACCGGATATAAACAGCGCCATTGGGAAATTGGGAAAGCATTTTATCACACTGATCTTGGTGTGGTCAGATGCGTGGAGGGTAGGAGAGGTTTGAGGGTAGGAGAGATCTAGAATCTAATAGACCCCAATTTTTTTTAAAAAGAGTAGCTGTCACAAACTTGCCATCATGGTGGATATTTACATTCAATGTGATAACAATAAAAATGACGAAAAAAAATAAAAAATGAAAGGAACAGTGTAAAAATAAAATTAAAAAGCAAAATAAATAATAAAAAAAAAAGCACCCCTGTCCCCCCATGCTCGCGTGCAAAGGTGAACGCAAGCGTCTGTCTCGTGTCATATGTAAACAGCAATTGCACCATGCATGTGAGGTATCACAGATCGAGGGCAGTAATTTTTGCAGTAGACCTCCTTTGTAAATCTAAACTGGTAACCTGCAAAGGCTTTTAAAGGCTTTTAAAAATGTATATAGTTTGTCGCCACTGCATGGCTGTGCGCAATTTTAAAGCATGTCATGTTTGGTATCTATCTACTCAGCAAAGGATCATCTTTTATATTTTACCAAACATTTGGGCAATATAGTGTGTTTTAGTGCATTAAAATTCAAAAAAGTGTTTTAAAAATCGCTGCGCAAATACTGTGTGAAAAAAAAAAATTGCAACACCCACCATTTTTATCTGTAGGGCCTTTGCTTTTAAAATATATAATGTTTGGGGGTTCATAGTCATTTTCTAGCAAAAAAAAAAAAAAAATTCATGTAAACAAAAAGTATCAGAGCTAAAGGAAGTGATGTCATTCCGCGCACCTGGAAGTGGTGAGATACACCCAGGCGAGCCAGGAGAGCCTGTTCTCACACTAGGAATGGTGGAGCTGGGCCATAACCTAGTAGAGTGATAGAACCCTGGTGCATGGTGGAATGCACTCCTTAATGTAAGCGCATATGGTATACTATAAGAGCATACTACTGGAACACTAATGCCCCGTACACACGGTCGGATTTCCGATGGAAAATGTCCGATCGGAGCGTGTTGTCGGAAATTCCGACCGTGTGTGGGCTCCATCGGACATTTTCCATCGGATTTTCCGACACACAAAGTTGGACAGCAGGAGATAAAATTTTCCGACAACAAAATCCGATCGCGTCAATTCCGACCGTGTGTGGCCTGTTCCGATGCACAAAGTGCCACGCATGCTCAGAAGAAATTCCGAGACGGGACAGCTCATTCTGGTAAACTTAGCGTTCGCAATGGATATAGCACTTTCGTCACGCTGCATTGTTAAAAATGGTTTAATACAGCGCACTCTCTTCTTCTTTATAATGTGCCAAGAATTAAGTAGTTTTGCTGCTCATATTCACACACACTTCTCACAAAGTTTTATTTGTGTTTTTTTATTGGGATTCCCTGAATATATTGTTATTAGTTGTCACATCTGACAGTTTTAAATTTTTTTTTTTTTTTTTTTTGGATTTTAAGCCTTTTTTTTTCTTTAATGTTTAGATTTTTTCAAAGGCTGATCTTTGTTCAATGTTATTTTTATTTTTACTCCAGAATATTTCTGTCTGTGTTTTGTGTGTCAAGTTACCCCAACACCATTGATATCTTCTATTATTTAATCTCAAGGAGATTGTTTGTTGTTGGTGACCCTTGTTCATTTCACATTGTATATTTGAAATGTACCTGAATCCTCACAAACAAACTGTCATTTTTGAAGTAAAACACATAGGAGAGTATAATTCAAAACAAAAATCCTTTATTAAGGGCTCAGAACCAAACAAAGAGGAAGGCAACACTGGATCAACATGAGAAATTAGCGAAGCCTGGGACCCCCACGGCAGACATCAATTCTTCAACATCAAAATTGGTGGCCTGAGGAGTCCATATGTAAGGGAGGGCAGTCTGGTCCAGAATTCGCAGAGATCCGGATAGCAGCAGATGACATCTGTGTCCCCAGGCTGTGGTACCACAAGAGGCTGCATTTTTTGGCCGACCAGACTGAACCCAGGCCAATCACTGTCTGGTCTTCCTTCCACGCTTCCTTCCGGGCTGTGGCTGTGCAGTTGGAGATGTGGCAGGAGGAGGAGTAGGACCTGGAGGACCTGGAGGAGGACTGGGAGGACCTGGAGGAGGACTGGGGGGACCTGGAGGAGAGGGAGGAGGAGGAGGAGGACCTGCAGGAGGAGGAGGAGGACCATCGCAAAGGTGTGTCTGAGCTGTCATTTGGCCCCTCATACCTTTCTCAAGAGCCTCCAATATCAGGGCCTCACACATGACTTGTTGGCCCTCCTCCATCCTCTGCATTTTATATGCAATGACGGCAGCAATGTCCTCCTCCACGGTGTGTGGTGCTCCCAGGACCTCTGTAGCCCTCCAAAAGAATCCTATAGCAGCCTCCTCTAGGGCACTCCTCCTACTGCCACTTTCTCTTTCCAGGGGGAGTGGAGGGACCTGCAGATCAGCCAGCCGGCTCGGTCCGGCCACCTCCTGGCTGAGACTTCCCTGTGTATGAAAAAAGGACATGGTTTTAGTTGTTGCTTCATCAATCACAATCTTAAATTAGTACTCCCAACTAACATCTAGTTAACATCATTGATTGGACAAGCAGAAATATTTAGAGGAATGCTATACCTGGCTCAATCTGGACTCCTCCACATGTGGCCTGGAAGGCCCAGGTTGGGCGTCAGAAGCCTCAGCCAGGGGGGAAGGAAGCATGGAAGAAAGACTGGAGAGTGCTGGCCTGGGTTCAGTCTGGCCTGCCAGAAAATGCAACCTGTCGTAGTACAACATCCTGGGGACATAGATGTCATCTGCTGCTCCGGATCTCTGTGAATCCAGGACTTTCTTGCGCTCCCTTAGATATGTGCTCCTCAGGCAACCAATTAATATCTTTAAATAGGTGATGTCTGCCGTGGGGATCACCTGCTTCACAATTTCACACAATTGCTCCAGTGCTGCCTTCCTCTTTGCTTGGTTCTTGAAATGGGGGTGGTTAATCTCCCACATACAGGGCAGCTCCCTTAACATATCTACGAATACTGACATGAAGTCATTGTCTTTCAGTAGCATATCCATGTTCACTGCAAGACACAACACAAGACAAAGCCTAATGTCAGACAAAACTCTCCTAATCTTGTTACAATATAGGCCTCAATCTAGAAGCAGTATAGGCACAAGTTTGTCTCTTACCTTCGTTCTTACAATCGGCGCGTCCAATGCTCCTTCCTCCGCTCACAGATTGTCACAGACTAATACTCACCGAGGCTGAGATGCCGAGAGCGGCTCGCCCTTACGATCACGCGCACCCAGACCCCTGAAATGGGTACAGAGAGCTGGGGGCACGCGGAGGCACGGGCTTCCGGGAGGTATGAGGTCCGGGGATAGGAAGCGGGTGCTCTGGAATCTGTAGGCGGGACCAGGAATGAGGACTGAGCCTAGGCAGAGGCAAAACTGTAATTATAAACAGAGGTTAATATGAAGCAGGCAGATCTAACAGTAGGAAGTCCATTAATGCAGGCCAAGATAGGGGTATCAGGCAATCAGGTAGAGACAAGTCTGTTACACAGGCAGAGGTCAGGGTGTCAGGCAATCCAGCAGAGTAGTTATTTAACAAGCCAGGGTTTGGTACACAGAGACAAGCAGGTAGTGGGTTAATCCGGTAGAGTAGTTGTTCAACAAGCCAGGGTTTGGTACACAGAGACAGGCAGGTATCAGGATATCACAGGCACAGGGAGACAGGGAGAGCTGACGACGAACCAGCAACCTGACTGGGCGCTGGAGCCGTCAGAAATAGTCTCCCTGCCCGGCGAGCGCGTCAGTGTGACGCGCTACCGGGCACCCGCACGGGCTACGGCGCGCACACGGGGACCGCCGTGCACCCGCGCGTTCCGCACCATCAGGCCGCGGACGGGTGTGCGGCGAAGCGCCAGTCCACCGCGCATGCGCCCCGGAGCCCGGCGAGCGGAGACGCTCCCTGGCTCCTGACAGTGCCCCCCTCCTAAGGGCGGACACTGGACGCCTAGGCTAGCCATCAATTCTGGATGATCTTGGTGGAAAGTTTGGATTAACCGTGGAGCATGCAGGTTCCTAGCGGGTTCCCAAGAATTATCCTCAGGTGGATAACCCTTCCACTGAATCAGATACTGTAGCTGCCTGCCCTTCTTCCTACAGTCTAGAATGGACTCCACTTCAAACTCATTTTCGCCATCTATTCTGACTGGAGGAGGCGGAGGCTCTCTTCTTCCCGGAAAAGGGCTAGGCGCCACAGGTTTCAACAGTGACACGTGGAACACAGGATGGATCCGATATGTCTTGGGAAGTGCTAGCTCAACAGCCACAGGGTTAATGATCCTCTTGACTTGGAACGGACCGATGAACTTGGGTCCAAGTTTCCGAGATGGCCATGGTAGTCTAAGGTTAATGGTGGACAACCAGACCTCCTCTCCTAAGTCGAACTGTGGATTCGCCTTCCTGCCCCGATCGTACTGTCTTTTGTAATCTTCTTGCGCCTTGTGTAACATATCTTGAATCTTCTGGAAATTGGATTGCAACGAGGTTATCCGGTCCTGAACGGCGGGGACGGTCATTTCGGGAATGTCATTAGCAAAGGACGTGGGATGGAACCCACAATTTGCCCAGAAGGGTGTCTGGTTGGTAGAGGCATGAATTGAATTATTGTATGCGAATTCAGCGTAAGGAAGAAGACTCGCCCAATCATCCTGAGAACCTGAACAAAAGCAACGGAGGTATTGCTCTAACGTTTGGTTTGTCCTCTCCGTTTGGCCGTTGCTCTGGGGGTGATAAGCTGAAGAGAGACAAACATTGATGCCCAGGGACTTGCAGAGTTCTCTCCAAAATTTGGACGTAAATTGTACGCCTCTGTCTGACACAATGCTTCTTGGTAACCCATGGAGCCTCACGACCTCTTTTAGGAAGACATCGGCTGTGTCTACGGCAGATGGAGTGCCCCTCATGGGCAAGAAATGGGCCATTTTGGAGAAGCGGTCGACAATGACAAGGATGGTAGAAAAATTTTCCGAGGTAGGTAGGTCGACAATAAAATCCATGGACACATCAGCCCATGGCCGTTCTGGGATGGGCAAAGGTTTGAGCAGGCCCCAGGACCTAGTGTTTTGGCCCTTGTTTCGCTGGCACAGGGAACAGGACGCCACGTACTCTTTACAATCCCGTCTCCATCCTGGCCACCAAAAAGACCGAGAAAGTAGTTCAGATGTCTTCTTACTTCCGAAGTGTCCTGCCATCTTATGGTCATGACATATCCTGAGAGCTAAGGGCCGAGTCCCTTGTGGGACGAATATTTTTCCCTTGATCCAAAAAAGATCCTTGTATTTCCTCAAGGAGTGCACTACTGGTTCTGTGCACGAGCTGGATGAGGATCTAATGGATGACATTAAATCCGCTTGAGTTAGTCCCAGAAAGTTTTGTAGAGAGAGGATCATGCTTGGCATTGACGTTTGAGAGTCTGCGGAGAACATCCGAGAGAGAGCATCGGCTTTCCCGTTCTTTGCTCCAGGTCTGTAGGCTATGTGAAAGTTGAAACGGGAGAAGAAGAGGGCCCAACGGGCTTGGCGGGGTTTTAGTCGTCTTGCTGTTCGGAGGTACTCTAGATTCTTGTGATCCGTAAAGATCATGACCGGGTGTATAGCACCCTCCAGCAAATACCTCCACTCCTCTAAAGCGAACTTTATAGCCAGCAGCTCCCTATCACCCACGTCGTAGTTGAGTTCCGGTGGACTGAGTTTCCTAGAGGCGAAGGCTACCGGATGCAGGATGGCCTTAGGTCCCTGTCTCTGGGAGAGAATTGCTCCAGTTGCGATCTCCGATGCGTCTACTTCTAATACGAAGGGTTGAGTCGGGTCAGGATGACAAAGGATCGGGGCGGAACTGAACAATCTCTTCAATGTTAGGAAAGCCTCTTGAGCAGCTGAAGACCACTGAAAAGAACTGTGCTGACGGGTTAATTGAGTAATAGGTGCCACGATGGCCGAGAATCCAACAATAAATTTTCGGTAGAAGTTGGCGAACCCGATAAACCTCTGTACCCCTTTCTTGTTAGATGGAGCCGGCCACTCCTGGATTGCCTGAATCTTCTGCGGATCCATTGCGACCCCATTGGTTGAAAGGATGAATCCCAGAAACTGTATGGTTGATTTTTCAAATTCGCACTTTTCAGCTTTCAGGTATAGCTTGTGCTGTTGAAGTATGGTAAGAACCTTCTTGACGTGTCTCTTGTGTATCTCTAGCGTGTGGGAGAAGATAAGAATGTCGTCCAGGTATACCACAAGGAAGTCATCCAGGTATTCTCGGAATATGTCATTCACCAGTTGTTGAAAGGTGGCCGGGGCGTTACAGAGACCGAATGGCATCACTAGATACTCAAAATGCCCCAATCTGGACCTAAAAGCCGTCTTCCATTCGTCCCCAGCCCTGATTCTGACAAGATTGTAGGCCCCCCGGAGGTCAAGTTTAGAGAACACCTTAGCTGATCGGAACCTTTGAAATAGCTCAGGAATGAGTGGTAGCGGGTACCGGTTCTTAATTGTGATGTTATTGAGTTGTCGATAGTCCACACAAGGTCTTAGGGTACCGTCTTTTTTCCCAACGAAAAAGATACCCGCTCCGGCGGGTGACGATGAAGGACGGATGAAGCCCTTCTTGAGATTTTCGTCGATATATTGTTTAAGAGCTTCTAGCTCGGTTTCTGAGAGAGGGAATATCCGACCGAAGGGAATCTCGGACCCGGGAAGGAGGTCGATCGGACAGTCGTAGGACCGATGAGGTGGTAGGCGGTCAGCCATCTGTTTACTGAAGACCTCTTGGAATTCAAGATACTCGGAGGGTACGTGTTGAAGGTTGCCTGTTGGAACGGCCATTGTAGCACAAACTTTGGGAGCCGGAGGCAAACAATGCTGAGAGCAATATTGAGAAGAGAAGGATACTGCCTTAGTGCTCCATTTGATCTGCGGATCGTGAGCCTGTAACCAGGGCAAGCCTAGTATGACAGGAAAGATAGGTGAATGGATCAGGTCGAGCCGTAAGAATTCCTGGTGACCGGAATCAGTAGTTACTGGAATGGGTTGAGTTTCTTGGGTGATGGGACCTGAGCTAGGAAGGGATCCGTCTGCCAGGTGCACCCGTAAGTCTTGGTCTTTGGTTTGTATGGGAATGTTCAAACTGTGCGCCAAGGCAGAGTCTATGAAGCAACTGCACGCTCCCGAATCAATGATGGCCTGCAATCGGGTCTCCCCTTCCGGAAGCTGTAGGGAGATAAACAACATCACATAAGTCTTGGGAATATCATTGTTTGGATAGTTCAACACAACTGGCTGAGGAGACTTACTGGGCCTGATCGGACAGCTGCGCAGGAAATGGCCGGTTCCTCCGCAGTAGAGACATAGGTTGGACTGTCGCCTGCGTTGCTTCTCTTCGGAGGTTAGTGGATCCCGAACCAAGCCGAGCTGCATTGGTTCGACCTCGGGGCCTGGTGTAACAGCAACCGTAGTTGAGGTTGGGGTCTGTGCGGAGTGGGGTCTTGGTAATGCCCAGGTGGGTCGTGGACCTTGGAAACGCTCTGAGCGTCGCTCCCGTAGTCGCCTATCAAGTTTCGTGGCTGCCTGAATGAGTTCTTCCAGGGAAGCAGGGGTTTCCATCCTAGCTAATTCATCCTTAAGTGACTCGGCCAGGCCTTGGTGGTATTGATAGCGTAGGGCCGGCTCGTTCCAATTTGTATCGGCCGCCCATTTGCGGAACTCCACGGTATAGTCCTCAATAGGTCGTCTTCCTTGGGAGAGATGGTGCAGGATGGCCTCAGCTGTAGCCATACGCTGCGGATCATCATAGAGCTGGGACATACTCTCAAAGAAGGCCTCGATGGTGTTCAAAACAGGACTGCTCTGTTCCATCAAGCTGTGGGCCCACGCTTGGGGTTCTTCGGAAAGTAGGGAGATTGCAAATCCCACCTTAACGATTTCTGAAGAGAAGGTTCTCGGTTGGAGAGCGAAGTAAAGAGAGCAGGCATTCTTGAAAGCCCTAAACTTCTTACGGTCCCCCGAGAACCGTTCGGGTGTAGGGACCCTGGGTTCCGGAAGTGCCATGACGACAGTGGGGTTAGCGGAAGCCTGCGGAAGCGGACCTCCACTGCTGGGTGCGGGAGCTGCGGCTGCAGAGGGTAGTGACCCTGTGATCTGCTGAAGACGGTTATCAATTTGGGTATAACCTTCCTGCAATTTCTGTACCGAGTCAGCAAGAGTAGATACCTGTTGGCACAGGATCTCCAGAGGAGAGCGCGCTCTGTCGGCCTCGGACATCTGGCTGGTTCGTACTGTCACGGACTAATACTCACCGAGGCCGAGATGCCGAGAGCGGCTCGCCCTTACGACCACTCGCACCCAGACCCCTGAAATGGGTACAGAGAGCTGGGGGCACGCGGAGGCACGGGCTTCCGGGAGGTATGAGGTCCGGGGATAGGAAGCGGGTGCTCTGGAATCTGTAGGCGGGACCAGGAATGAGGACTGAGCCTAGGCAGAGGCAAAACTGTAATTATAAACAGAGGTTAATATGAAGCAGGCAGATCTAACAGTAGGAAGTCCGTTAATGCAGGCCAAGATCAGGGGTATCAGGCAATCAGGTAGAGACAAGTCCGTTACACAGGCAGAGGTCAGGGTGTCAGGCAATCCAGCAGAGTAGTAGTTAACAAGTCAAGGTTTGATACACAGAGACAGGCAGGTAGTGGGTTAATCCGGTAGAGTAGTTATTTAACAAGCCAGGGTTTGGTACACAGAGACAAGCAGGTAGTGGGTTAATCCGGTAGAGTAGTTGTTCAACAAGCCAGGGTTTAGTACACAGAGACAGGCAGGTATCAGGATATCACAGGCACAGGGAGACAGGGAGAGCTGACGACGAACCAGCAACCCGACTGGGCGCTGGAGCCGTCAGAAATAGTCTCCCTGCCCGGCGAGCGCGTCAGTGTGACGCGCTACCGGGCACCCGCACGGGCTATGGCGCGCACACGGGGACCGCCGTGCACCCGCGCGCGCCGCACCATCAGGCCGCGGACGGGTGTGCGGCGAAGCGCCAGTCCACCGCGCATGCGCCCCGGAGCCCGGCGAGCGGAGACGCTCCCTGGCTCCTGACACAGATCGTACGTAATACGCACGCGTGTTACGCTTTATACACACTGCGCATGCGTGTAACTCCGCCCGCCCCTGACGTTCTTCTATTCTATTCCCCGCCCCTTTTCGTTCAGCGCAGTGGGGGAAGAGCACATGGCGGAGTCACAGCAGGTGCGTGATAATTACAGGAACGAGGAGGAGGAGGAGGAAAGCCCGGATCCGGACACGTCCCGATCCAGAAGGAGACGTTTTAAGGCCACAAATATGTCCTTTGGGGAGATGTTGGAGATGGTCGACATCATGAGGAAGTCCGACTATGACGGGAAGTATGGGCCTTACCCCAACCCCAATATCCGAAAGGCCAAGATCATGGCGAAAGTGGTCAGGAGTCTTCTGAGGAATTTCGGGGTCCGAAGATCGAAAGATCAGCTCCGGAAGCGGTGGTCGGACCTGAAATTGAGAGAGCCAGAGCAGTACCGAAAGATCCGGAGAGTGCTGCAAAAAAGTAAGTAGTTGTGCTGTGTTCCTATTGTTTATGTCTTTATTCCGTTCGTTCTGCTCCATATGCTTTTATTAATTGTAACGTTTAAAAGGGCAACTTTAATGTTCATGGGCCCATTATTCGTTCTAATCAAACATTTTTCTTTCGGCCTCTAAAACACCATTGTTTAGGCCATATGCATTTTCCCACATTTTTTTGTGGCCTACTTGGATGCAAAATATTTGGTGGTGTAGATGGGTTTGTTACTAGAATGAAATGCAAACTAGATTGTGTGTAAGGAGAGGACACTCAGCAGCTGTTTTCACATCTGGACACTGGAGCACTAGTGTGGGACACAAGAACACCATTTTTATTAGGGGGGCCACACAGGTGCTCCAGTGTATACTATAGGGGGGTCTCCATCTGTGAAGTTTCTACAAAACATGTAAAGTATTGCAGCTTGACAAAGGGCAATAAAAAAAATACATCTTGGAACTCGGCTAAAATAGACAATTGTACACCACTTCCAAGCAATGTTTCCTATTTATAGTTCTGCCATCAAATATCTGTGTGCTAATTCTACCATTTTTGTTTTACATAGGGGAGAAAAGACTCGGAGGACACCCCTCATCCGAGGAGACCACAGACCCCCCACCTCTGGAAGAAGGGGAACTTATACCAACACAAGAAGAGCAGGAGGAAGAAGAAGACGTGGTGGAGATTGGCACCACAACAGGTGAGTGTCTGCGACCACAGGCTCAGTTAAGAGATGGATGGTGGCAGATTTTTGATACCTGTTTTTGTTTTCTTTATCTCTTTTTAGGTGATCGTGATGTGAGGGATCCAGAACGTTTTACATCACAAAGTGCCCAGATCCTGATCGGGGAGAACATGGGGTGTAATCTCGAATTGCACAAGATACAGCAAAAAATCAATGATGTTATTAAAAAAAATAATAACATCATTGATGTTTTGGGGCGAATTTAAAACCCCACAAAATATATTTTTGGGATTGTGGTCCAATCTTTTAAATTTTTTTTCAATGTTTTGAAAAGCCAAATTTGGAGGATGCACACAGTGTGCCAACATGTGCTATCTGCCATCACGGGAGATCAATGGACGCGTTTTGGGGGTGCAACCCCTTCCTCAATTATAAAGTAGCGTTGAGGAAGGGCTTACTCCCCCAAAACACGTCCCTTGATCCCCCCTGATGGCAGATAGCACATGTTGACATTCATAAATTTGTGTGCATCTTCCAAATTTGGCTTTTCTAGGGGTGATTTCCCCCCATCTGAACGCTATATCAAACACAGTTGCTAAATACTCATGTCTGATATAGCCTTCAGGTTTTACCTAATGTGAACTTTGTAAGTTCAAGTTTTTTGGCTTTCTTGTTAGTTTTACACAGGCCTGTTTTATCTGAAATGGACATTTCGATTTTTGATAATGCTACTGCAAAAATTGTTATACAACAAACATGTTGGTTTGTTTTAAAAACCTTTGGTAAATGCACATGTGATTGTGCAGGTATAAAAAAGTGGCTTACTCAAGAATGTGTGGATTATTGTCTCAACACTACAACACTTTTGGGGTGATGTAATTGCTGTTTTATGCAAAAATGGGGGTTATTTCCTAAGGGCAAATCCTCTTTGCACTACAAGTGCAGTTTCAGTGCAGTTGCAAGTGCACTTGTAGTGAAATGTGTTTTTGCATTTAGGAAATAACAGCCAACAGTGCTTTGTATAAGGTTACACAATCACGCCATTTTTTGCACTCAAAACATTTATGTCAGGGTCAGCTAAAAAAAACACAAGCAGTAAATGTCCACAAAGAATTTCTTTTTTTTTTTTTATTATAAAAAGGCTTCACATATTGTCTGGCATATTGATAGCCCCCCTACCCGCAAAGAACTCCAGGTAGCGTAACCGGACATCACAGGCACTCAGGGAGGGCAAGCCAGAACGGCCACTTTCAAGCGCCGTCAGTGTGGTTTGATGTAGGATTCCGGCCTCAGGCCCAACTGAGCAAGCATAGTTGGCCAAATGTTTCCTTAAAAAGTTATGGCGAATACAGCACGCCAGTATAATATGGTTCAGTTTATACTCCGCCATATGGATGGGTGTCAGAAATAGTCGGAACCGGCTGGCCAGGATTCCAAATGTGTTCTCCACCACTCTTCGGGCTCTGGCCAGCAGGTAATTAAAAACCCTCTGTTCCGGGGTGAGGGTCCTCATTGGGAATGGCCGCATCAGGTGGTCCCCCAGCGCAAACGCTTCATCAGCAACAAACACGAATGGGAGTCCTTCCACATTGTCCTCTGGAGCTGGCAAGTCCAAGCTGCCATTCTGGAGACGCCTGTAGAACTCCGTCTGGGCGATGACTCCACCATCGGACATCCGGCCATTCTTCCCCACGTCCACATACAAGAAGTCGTAATTAGCCGACACCACCGCCAACATCACTATACTATTAAACCCCTTGTAATTATAATAGTACGACCCCGAGTTGGGTGGTGGGACGATGTGGACGTGTTTCCCATCAATTGCCCCTCCGCAGTTAGGAAAGTCCCACCGCTGGGCAAAGTGGGAGGCCACAGTCTGCCATTCCTGTGGCGTGGAAGGAAACTGTTGAGGAAAAAACAATAAACATTACTATTTTTACTCTGAAACATGGCAAGCCGATTAGACACCAACATTCTTGGGCAACCTCCAGATAGCATTTATTAAGGGGAATTTAACAACGCCAAAGTATAAGGTACACCTATCATATCCCCCCCCCCCTCTCATGGGCCATTTCTAACATTATAGGGGGTGTGTGGAAATCTTGGACTGGTAACCCTCTTCACTTCATTGAGAGATGAATGCCTAAATAATGGGTATTACTTGGAACAGACCTTCCTTAGTTACACAATTGGCAGCCCACTGGACAGGTAAGAAGTGTCATAATACAAAGATATAAATACACACTGTACACTGTGCAGGCCTTTGCACTACATGCTTTGGGTAATTCATCCATAAATCTGACCAGTAAAGAGATGAGTATAGTGTGTATGGGTTTGGCAAAGTCAGCAGATAGATGATTGAGGATAGATAGAGAATTGGGATCAGCTGACTTAGTAGTTGGGGGAGGGAGGGTTACTAAAAATTATTTGGGGACACCACAAAAAAAAAAGCCTCTGGCACTCTGCCTGAATTTAAATCAAAAATAACATTTCCAAACATTTTAGGGGGTGTTTGGGGTAAAGCACTACTATGGAGCAGAAAAAATACATTGTTAAGTGACTACATGAAGTGAATATAGGCCAGGAGACACCATGCTGGGGAGGTTATTGAAGGGCAAATATGTATGAAGGACCTAAAATAATAATTACATAAAAATCCAGCATGCATGAGGACAAAGGGGACATTCACAGCATATTACAATCATGGTAATTAGGGAATGAGGAAAGAAATACAATATATTAACAAACATTCAATACAATAAAATGTGATATTAAAGGAAAAAAAATCTTACCTTCATATACTCCTTCTGCAGGACCTGGATGATGGCAGAACAGGTTTCTGGGATAATGATCCCCAGAGCCTGGGGGGAGATGCCTGTCGAGAACTTAAGGTCCTGCAGGCTTCTCCCTGTGGCCAAATACAGCAAGGTAGCGACCAACCTCTGCTCCGGAGTGATGGCTTGCCTCATGCAGGTATCCTGCCTGCTAATATAGGGGGTCAGCGAAGCCAACAAACGGTGAAATACGGGGTCCGTCATCCTGAGAAAGTTCCTGAAATCGTCAGGATTATTCTCACGGATCTCACGGAGCAAAGGCATATGAGAGAACTGGTCACGCTGAAGCAACCAATTCTTGGTCCATGAACTCCTCCCCACCCTGTTCATGGACTGGACTTGTGTCAAGGTCAGGACCCCAACACCAAGCCCCCGCACAGCACGAACTCTACGAGGAGTACGCATACGAAACATGGCTAGAAAACGGTCGGGCTGCTCAGAACGAAGTAACAGAACGCACTGAAGAACAGCAAGGCCTGTGAAGAGTGACCTGAAAAACAGTAACGAACGAACAAGAATACAATGACTACCTAAAGTCACGCGGAACTTGCTTGCACGCACTGAAGAGCAGATACAAACCCACAAGCACAAACTAAACGGCAGAAAACGATCTGAAAGCCACGAGTCTGAAAAAGCGCGAATCGTCTCTCACCAAACTTTTACTAACACGAGATTAGCAAAAGGAGCCCAAAGGGTGCCGCGCTTGGTTCTGAACCGGCCTTTTCTAGTCTCGTCGTACGTGGTGTACGTGACCGCGTGGTTGGCGATCGGAAATTCCGACAACTTTGTGCGACCGTGTGTAGACAAAACAAGTTTGAGCCAACATCCGTCGGAAAAAATCCTAGGATTTTGTTGTCGGAATGTCCGAACAAAGTCCGACCGTGTGTACGCCCTATAACTGTGCACTGTGTAAGCAGCTTTGAGGTATTTTCTTTTTCTTTTGAGCGCAGGTGATTTTCGTATAAATAGTGAATTTGATGTGTGTTATCTATGTGCCTGAATTTCAGCTTTAAAGCAGTGCTTGTATGCAACCACCATTAAATAAAAAATGCTATGTTAAATGTAAAATAAAAAAACAAAAAAAGTAAAAAATAATCACCTTAAACCCTGGTTTTTAAAATGTTTTTAAAAATGTTAATATTTTTTTTTGCTTTACTTTTTTGGTGAGGTTAGAGGTTGTGCTTTTTGCACAGTTCTCTTGAAAGTGGACCTGAACTCAAAATGTGATAATATGGAATATTTAGAAATGTTATTTGTGCCTTAGCAGAAAATGTACGTTTTGTTTGGAATTTGTCCTGGAAAATAGCAATGCAGCATTGCATTTCCTGGTATGTGACTGTGCCTAGGCACTCGTGTTCCTATAGCCTCTTAGAGCCCTTGCACACTGGGGCGGTTTGCAGGCGCTATTGCGCTAATAATAGCGCCTGCAAACCGCCCCGAAAGTGCCGCTGCCGCTGCAGGCGCTAATAATAGCGCCTGCAAACCGCCCCGAAAGTGCCCCGAGGGCTTGCACACTGGAGCGATGCGCTGGCAGGACGGTAAAAAAAGTCCTGCCAGCAGCATCTTCGGAGCGGTGTGTATACCGCTCCTTTACCGCTCCTGCCCATTGAAATCAATGGGACGGCGCGGCTATACCGCCGGCAAAGCGCCTCTGCAGAGGCGCTTTGCGGTGGTATTTAACCCTTTCTCGGCCGCTAGCGGGGGGTAAAACCCACCCGCTAGCTGCCGCATACCGACGGTAAAACGCCGCTAATAATAGCGGCGTTTTACCGCCGACGCCGCCCCAGTGTGCAAGGGCTCTTAGCTGTATATCTGCAGTGTGCCAAGGTATCGTAGCAATGCAGAAGGAACAACTGCAGGTAGACCACAGGCAATACTGGTGACTGGACCTTTGTCATCTGCCTTGTTTTGGGCACAGCTTCCAGAGTTCAGTTCCACTTTATGTATGTCATTTAAGTTGTTCCATAAACCCGGGCACAATAAATAATTGACTAATTTGTCAGAGTGCACAAAGAATGTTAAAACAATGTATTGTAATATGTGAGGTATGTGCTACATTTGTCAAGCCTCATAACAATGCACTATTCCTCATCGTCATTTGTGTTCACAGCCTCTTCCACGCCTTTCCTCACCCCTCCCATCTCTTGAGTTAGCTATCCCTGCAGAAGTCTTCAAATGGTAGAGTGTGACTGTTGTGGTGGCTGGATGTTTGTGTTCTGCCAGTGCTTTGGGAGACTGAAAGAGGAGTTCTGGGCTGGAAATGGTTAGGATATGGATATTAACGACAGCGTTCGCACACATGGAGCACACTATCTCACTGAAGATGCAACAACTGGAAGGTTGTACAGGAAAGGCAAGCTGCTGGGGAGGGTAAGTGAAAGAAGTTTTGTTTTTTTACCTGTAGCAGCATCAAGGGAAGTTTGTATTAAGGCTAAGGTATTATGTTCAAAAAAACTAAATTAAGAAAAACAAAAAAACAGAGTTTTAAAAAACTACCAATTTATATGTTTGCATTCTAGAGAGAACCGATGTTGGAATGTGACATGTCTACAGACCTACTTGCATTTGACTTAATTTTTACTAAGTGTCTGTTTTATAAACTTTTTTTTAGCTCTCTAAACTATTTTTAGTGATCGGGAACAAAATGTCAAGCCTTTGTAATTTCTTTAACATGAGAGATTATTGTAAAATGTTAATTATAGCTTCAGAAGCACGCTGGTATGAAGCTTCAGGTCAAACTAGGATGCCTTTGTGTTTTGTCACTTTAAAATTGTGTATAAATTGGCACGTGTCATTCGTCACACCCTTGATTTTATTTTTTGTCTTACAGGGTGCTTTTGGGAGGTGCTACAAATTCACAGATGTGTCCAGTAGGCAAGTGTTTGCAGTGAAAATGATCTTGCACACAAGAAAATCGGTGACACAGCAAAGAGGAGAGGTGAGATTAAATGCATGCAAGCTTTAACACCTTCTTGTCCATTAGTACTTCTATGACAAGACAGAAAACTCATTCTACTGCTACACTTGTGCCCTTTAGTCAAAGACTCATCTGCAGGATTTCTTCTATAATCCAGAAGTCACAGAATTCACTTTACCAGCAAAGCATCAAATATCTTCTAAAATTTCAAGTTCAAAACACAGTTAAAAAAATATTTTTGGCCATTCTATATAATTTCAATATATTTACAAATTAGTGTTGCCTCATTTTACCATCTATGCCTTACTGTATTTCATTTCAAATTGTTTAGAGATTCTAGCTGGGTGGCTGGGTCATTGTTTTATTATTTAGGGCTCATACACATACACAGGCGGTTTGGCTCATAAAGCGTAAAAAACCAGGAGTAGAACTGGGACGTATGCCCTGAATGCAGAAATCCCATGATTGGAGCATATGTTCCTGAATGCATATGGCTCTAAACACAAGAATCGCTCAGAACAGCATGGCGAACCTTGGCACCCCAGATGTTTTGGAACTACATTTCCCATGATGCTCATGCATTCTGCAGTGTGGATGAGTATCATGGGAAATGTAGTTCCAAAACATCTTGATTGCCAAGGTTCGCCATCACTTGCCTAGTATTTCAGCCTATCATTATATTTTACAGTCTGCTGGCAACGGGCTAAACTCTGCACCTGTGGCTCCCTTGTACCCCAAATTGACATTGTTTTTATGCTGTATAAACCAAACTGTTCATGTGCATGAGCCTTTAATGTTTGATAAATTATGTTCATCCTAGTTTGTTTAGTTTGTGAATTTATCTATGGCTCCATGCTATTGACATTCAATTGTTTACAAATTCTTAACAAGCAAATAAGTGGTAAAACAAGTCCTCACTGACAGGGGCGTTGCTAGGTGGCAAAAAGACCAGGGGCTTCAACCCGAAGTCCAAGGCCGGCACGGGGGGGGGGGGGGGGCGCCTCTAGTGGCGCTGGTTTTTTTTGGTTGGGCGGAGGGGTTGTGTGGCGGGGGTAGGCTGACTTGCTGGTTGCTGCCTGGCTTATCAGTGCCCATCAGTGCTGACCACTAAACTGACCTACCTACCTGACACACACTGATCTACCTGACCTACACTGACTTACCTGACCCACACTGACCTACATACACTGACCTACCTGACACACACACTGACCTACATACACTGACCTACCTGACCCACACTGACCTACCTGACATACACACACTGACCTACCTACCTGACATACACTGACCCACACTGACCTACCTGACCTACATACACTGACCCACAATGACCTACATACAATGACCTACCTGACCCACACTGACCTACACTGACATGCACTGACCTACACTGACATACACTGACCTACCCACACTGACCTACCTGACCTACATACACTGACCTACCTGACATACACTGACCTACATACACTGACCTACCTGACACACACTGACCTACCTGACCCACACACACTGACCTACCTACCTGACATACACTGACCTACCTGACCCACACTGACCTACCTGACCCACACTGACCTACATACACTGACCTACACTGATCTACCTGACACACACACTGACCTACCTGACATACACACACTGACCTACCTGACACACACTGACCTACCTGACCCACACTGACCTACCTGACCCACACTGACCTACATACAGTGACCTACACTGATCTACCTGACACACACACTGACCTACCTGACATACACACACTGACCTACCTACCTGACACACACTGACCTACCTGACACACACTGACCTACCTGACACACACTGACCTACCTGACACACACCGATCTACCTGACACACACTGACCTACCTGATACACACTGACCTACACACACTGACCTACCTGACATAAACTGACCTACCTGACCCACGCTGACCTACACTGACCCACCCACACTGACCTACCTGACCTACATACAATGACCTACCTGACATACACTGACCTACCTGACCCTCACTGACCTACATACACTGACCCACCCACACTGACCTACCTGACCCTCACTGACCTACATACACTGACCCACCCACACTGACCTACCTGACCCACACTGACCTACATACACTGACCTACCTGACATACACTGACCTACATACACTGACCCACACTGACCTACACACACTGACCTACCTGACCCACCTGACCTACACTGACCTACCTGACCCACACTGACCTACCTGACCCACACACACTGACCTGCCTGACATACACTGACCTACCTGACCCACAATGACCTACACTGACCCACCCACACTGACCTACCTGACCTACTTACAATGACCTACCTGACATACATACAATGACCTACCTGACATACACTGACCTACCTGACCCTCACTGACCTACATACACTGACCCACCCACACTGACCTACCTGACCCACACTGACCTACATACACTGACCTACCTGACATACACTGACCTACATACACTGACCCACACTGACCTACACACACTGACCTACCTGACCCACACTGACCCACACTGACCTAAACACTGACTTACACTGACCTACCTGACCTACCCACACTGACCTACCTGACCCACCTGACCTACACTGACCTACCTGACCCACACTGACCTACCTGACCCACACACACTGACCTACCTGACATACACTGACCTACCTGACATACACTGACCTACCTTACCCACACACTGACCTACTTGACCCACACACACTGAAATACCTGACATACACTGACCTGCATACACTGACCTACCTGACCCACACTGACCCACACACACTGACCTACCTGACCCACCTGACCTACACTGACCTACCTGACCCACACACACTGACCTACATACACTGACCCACCCACACTGACCTACCTGACCCACACGGATCCACACTGACCTACATACACTGACCTACCTGACATACACTGACCTACCTGACACACACACTGACCTACCTGACATACACACACTGACCTACCTACCTGACATACACTGACCTACATACACTGACCTACCTGACATACACTGACCTACATACACTGACCTACCTGACACACACTGACCTACATACACTGACCTACCTGACCCACACTGACCTACATACACTGACCTACCTGACCCACACTGACCCACCCACACTGACCTACATACACTGACCTACATACACTGACCTACCTGACCCACACTGACCTACATACATTGACCCACCCACACTGACCTACCTGACCCACACTGACCTACATACACTGACCCACACTGACCTACACACACTGACTTACACTGACCTACCTGACCTACCCACACTGACTTACCTGACATACACTGACCTACCTGACCCACCCACACTGACCTACCTGACATACACTGACCTACCTGACATACACTGACCACACTGACCTACCTGACCCACACACACTGACCTACCTGACCCACACACACTGAAATACCTGGCGTACACTGACCTGCATACACTGACTTACCTGACATACACTGACATACACTGACCTACCTGACCCACCCACACTGACCTACATACAATGACCTACCTGACATACACTGACCTACCTGACCCACACTGACCTACATACACTGACCCACCCACACTGACCTACCTGACCCACACTGACCTACCTGACTTACCCACACTGACCTACCTGACATACACTGACCCACACACACTGACCTACCTGACCCACACACACTGAAATACCTGACATACACTGACCTACCTGACCCACACTGACCTACATACACTGACCCACACACACTGACCTGCCTGACCCACACTGACCTACCCACACTGACCTACCTGACCCACCTGACCTACACTGACCTACCTGACCCACACTGACCTACATACACTGACCTACATACACTGACCTACCTGACCCACACTGACCTACATATACTGACTCACCCACACTGACCTACCCTGACCTACATACACGGACCTACCTGACATACACTGACCTACCTGACCCACACACACTGACCTACCTGACCCACACACACTGAAATACCTGACGTACACTGACCTACATACACTGACCTACCTGACCCACACTGACCCACACACACTGACCTACCTGACCCACACTGACCTACACACACTGACTTACACTGACCTACCTGACCTACCCACACTGACTTACCTGACATACACTGACCTACCTGACCCACCCACACTGACCTACCTGACATACACTGACCTACCTGACCCACACTGACCTACCTGACCCACACTGACCCACACACACTGACCTACCTGACCCACACTGACCTACACACACTGACTTACACTGACCTACCTGACCTACCCACACTGACTTACCTGACATACACTGACCTACCTGACCCACCCACACTGACCTACCTGACATACACTGACCTACATACACTAACCTACCTGACATACACTGACCTACCTGACCCACAGTGACCTACATACACTGACCTACCTGACATACACTGACCTACCTGACCCACACACTGACCTACCTGACCCACACACACTGAAATACCTGACGTACACTGACCTGCATACACTGACCTACCTGACCCACACTGACCTACCTGACCCACACTGACCTACACACACTGACCTACCTGGCCTACACTGACCTACCTGACCCACACTGACCTACCTGACATACACTGACCTACCTGACCCACATGGACCTACACTGACCCACACACACTGACCTAAACTGACCTACCTGACCCACACACACTGACCTGGTACCTGCCATACACACACTGACTGACCTACCTGTGTCCAGGTCCTGCAGCAGCAGCTCAGCCGTGGTGCTGGTGTGTGAGGCAGCCAGAGGAGAGGAGGAGAGCCGCCCACCCGAGCGCCGATCGATGTCGCACGTCGGCCAAATTGTGCTTGCTGCCTTTTCCTCTTCCTGTCACAGCGCGCTGGGATAGGACTGGGCCGCTCCAGTCCAGAAATGGCATGAGAACTAGCGCGGAGGAGGAGGAAGTGCAATCCTCCTCCGCTTTAAATGCTGGGCAGTGTGGGCATAGTGGGCAGTGACGTTACTGGTTGCTAGCCGCTAGGCGGCCATAGCAACCAGTGACCGAGAGTAGAGTCGGGGGGGCGGGGCTGGAGCCGGAGCCAGCTCTACCACGGCTCAGTACGCCCCTGTCCCCTGCATTCTAGGACTGGGACCAGAGACTCGGGGCTATCAGCCCCAGGCTCGGGGCTGTAGCCCCAATAGCCACCCCCTGGTGACGCCTCTGCTCACTGACCTCTGTAGTTGCAGGCATACAGAGCAATTCATTTTCAAAGTACATAATAGAGGCACTGTTCTAGTCAGTTAAGCAGCCCATACACGGTGTGAATTTCTTTCCTGCAGCCACGAGTTGCAGGAAAGAATTTAGCCACAGACCGTGTTGACAGGGGAATCCCTCCAGCTGAGTCATTGTATTCTCCCAGAGGGGTGGGCAGGGGAAGCCATTCCCAACGGGGGAAGACATTGATTATTGCTAGCAGCTATACCATAACTTGGTACATTGGAGGATTATCGATTATCTTATACATTGTGTTTCCAATTTACAATACTTTTTAATGCAATGGTTTTGTAGTAATGGGTGAGATCTGGGACACTCTGGCTTCCAGATAATTTGGGGCATCTTAGAACTGACATTGCTTGTCTGGGTTTCTAATTATTCCATGTAAACATTGTAAAAAAAGGTTAGCAGGAGTTTAATAGGGATTATTTAGGGTATATGAAAGCCCAGTCAGGACATTCATTTCCTTATAGCCAAAACAGGAAATGAGAAAAAATTCCTCTAAAATGAGGGAATCCCTGGTTTTCACCAGGGTCACTAAAACTAGCATTCCCATAGGAAAATATCCTCACTATTCCTGTTGTGGGGACAACCCAAAATGTGGGATTTTCTTTTACCTTCATTTTATTTGAAAATGGTAAATATGATAGAGATGTTTGCCACTTAGAATCGCCATCAATTTCTCGTTCACTAGGGTGCCATGCACCCCAACTTTCACTTTGTCGAAGTAGAGAATAGGTGTCTTTCACGTTTTGGCAATAGTTTGTTTCGTGGCCAAGAATATATGAGTCAAGAGAACCCGCTCTCATTTGGTAGCGCCTTCTATCGGTTTGTGTAGGAGCAGTCAGGGATTCCAGCAGCTGGCTGATTCGGAGGTAATGATATTTCTCAGAGTCTGGAATATCATATGTATCTTGGAAGGTGACAATGCTCCGGGGGGGGGGACAGTAAGGATCGAACCATTGTCAAGCCCCTACTGCGCCACCAGTGATAGCTCTGGGGATTTTCCAAACCCGGGGGAAATAAAAGGCAGTTGAATATTTCAAGGAGAGGAAGATGTGGCAATATCAGGTGGCATGAATATTTTATAGAGTCCCATACCACAAGGGTGTGCGATAGGACAGGGTTTAGAGGTCCAGAGAGGTGCAGCCTTTCAATAATTGTGCTAGGGGAGCTATCTGAGCCACTTTGTAGTAATAAGTAATATTCGGCATTCCTAACTTAGGACTATAGAGTAGATATCTGTTCAGTCTTGGTTTAATCAGGCCCCAGATAAACATAAAGAGGTGACCCTCCAATAAGCGTAACATATGCAGGAGGACCAGAACAGGCAAGACCCTAAAGGGATAGAGCAGTTTTGGCAGAAGAGTCATCTTTACCGCATATATTCGCCCCAGTCAAGAGATGTGTGTTTTGTTCCACGACTCTAATAGCCGAGTTAATGTTCTAATGAGAGAGGGATAGTTGACACCATATAAGGCCGAGTACGTCGGGGTTAAGTGTTATTCTGACATAAGATTGGAGTTGGACCATTGGAAGAAGAATTGAGTTTACACCCTCTGAAGGGTAGCGTCTGGTAGAGAAACATTTAGTGCACAGAATTTGGCATGGTTTACATAGAGACCTGACAGGGAGGAAAAGCCATTCAACAGGGATATCAAGTTGAGCACTGTGATATGCAGGGATGTGATATACATCAAAATATCATCAGCGAACATAGCTAACTTATGGTGCACACCGGCCAATTTAATACCCCTAATGTCTGGACTTAGATGATTGTGTGCGGCCAGAGGTTCTAACACTATTTTAAAGAGGAGTGGAGAGAGGAGACATCCCTGACGAGTACCTTGAGCTATAGAGAAGGAAGAGTTTGGGGAGTATCACAATAGAGCCAAGTAACATAGTCTTAAATAAGTTTTCCCCATTCTTAAGGCTATTGAAGCTTAGCGGTCTATGTAAGGTACGGGACCGCTACTTCCGACAATTTTTTGTTGAAAAGGCCCGTAAATCCGCCTGGACCCGGTCGCTTATGGGGTTATATAACCTTAATAATCTGTCACACTCCCCAATCTGTAATGTCAGCTCCTAAGGATTCCCAGTGGGCTGATTTTAGCGATGGCAGGGACGTCTCATTAAGGAAGGAGGTGAGATCTGAAGAAGGTGGATCTTTTGGGGAGGAATAAAGTTTCGACAAGTGGTGTCTAAATTCGTCAAGGATCTTGACTGGATTAGACGTACGAACCTGGAATCTGGTTCTGCAGGAAATAGCAGATTACCTGGGGGCAACAGATTTCAATTTGTTTGCTAACATGGTGCCAGGCTTGTTGCCGTTAGCATAGAATGGCATAGAATTTTTGTTTAGTCCACCGCAAAAGACGTTCTGCTTTCTCAGCCAGATATAGATCAAGGTCTCTCCATAATCGACCCACCTCTGTTCAATTGCGCTTCTTAGGGTTCTGTTTCAGTGTTGTTGTGGCTGTATCTAACTCATATTCCAGTTGAGAGATCTGAGCCTGCCTTTCTTTCTTACATTGAGAGGTGTATTGAATTAGGTGGCCCCGAATTACTGCCTTGTAGGCTTCCCGCAAGGTGACTGGAGTTTGAACTGAGCCCTCATTAAGTTGGAAGTAGTCGGACGAGCGAAGTTGCAAATCTTCCATCAAAGAGGACTGAGTCAGTAAGGAGTCAATCGGGCACCATGAGGATGAAGGAGGTTTAAGCACAAACTAATTGCAAGTAACGAAAATGGGGTCATGTCAGACCAGGGGACCGTTAGTGTAGTGGCAGACAGAACCTGTGGGATGTCTAGGAACTAGCACATGGTCAATTGGGGAGTAGCTTGAGTGTGGGTGAGATTAATGCATACCCTGTTTCCCCAAAAATAAGCCCTACCCCAAAAATTAGACCTAGCATTATTTTCGGGGATGGCTGCAAAATAAGCCCTACCCCGAAAATAAGCCCTAGTTCAAGTCATTGTAAAAACATGTAATCCACTTTGTAAAAAGATTATATAATGTGCAGTGTGTCTCCTTTTGTAACTTTATTGTGGAAAATACCTTGTTTACAGCGCCACTGGGCACTCACGTGACCCATCAGAGAGTTTCTTCTCTCCTCTCAGGTGACGTCAGTGGCCCTTCCCTCGGCAGTGCTCGGAGCAGGGAAGAAGAGCTCCTGTGGGTGACGTGAGCGCCCAGCAGCGCTGTAAATAATGTACTTTAAATAATTATGTTACAAAAGGAGACACACATATGGACATTATATAGTCTTTTTACAAAACAGGTTACATCATTTTACAATTACTTTAACCAAGGTTTATTTTTGGGATTACAGAATGTCATAATGCATTCTCCTGAGCTGACGGGGACACAGGAACTAGATTTCCACATAACAAAATTGTACCTTTGGTATGGGTATGTAGTAGCTCAAAGAGGTGAGACAAAAAAGGTAGTTGTCGTCGCTCATTTGGGGCATAGTAGGAGCAAAGAGTCCCCTCCAAGTACATCAGAGAGCCCAAAAGAAGCAGGTAGCGGTCTTGAGGATCAGCAATTGTTTTGGGGTAAATAAAGAGTACCTCGTTATGAAAAGTGATTTGAATTCCTTGCGTCTTAGAAGGGGCCATTGCGTGGTAGACCTGCCAGTACTGAGCGTCGAAGTAGTGAGGGGTAGAAGAAGATGCAAAGTGTGTCTCCTGTAGGCAAGCTGTGCCCACCTTATGGGATCAAAGGTATCTAAAAACTTTGGCGCATTTCTGGGGTGAGTTAAGACTCTGTACATTTAAGGACAACCAATTAAGTACCATGGGTTCGTGGAGTAAATCTATAGATATCTAGCCGGAATGTGTTGACAGGTGCAATCAGCACAGACCCCCCCCGTCAGGAGAGCAGCCGATCGGCTCTCCTCTACTCGCGTCTGTCAGGCGCAAGTGAGGAAAAGCCAATCAATGGCTCTTCCTGTTTACATTGTGGTCAGCCGTGATTGGCCACGACTGATCACGTGATAAACATCCTCAATCAGAGGCTCTTCACTGAGATCGGTGTAGTGTTGTGTCAGACTGACACACCACACCACTGAGTGCCACGATGCGCGCCCCCACGGGCCCGTGAGAGTGGTCGTTCTGGAGGGCCTTCATATGACGTCCACCCAGAACGAGAGCTGCGCTGCCCAGCCGCCATTTGACAGCCGATGGGCAGGAAGTGGTTAAAAGCCCAAGGCAATGTTAGTTTTTTTCATATTTACAATTCTAATTTGTCCAAGCTGGACAGTTTCGCATTGGAGTTGAAGTGGAAGTAAACCCTCCTATCATTTTCAGCCAAGGAAGCTGACATCTTGGCCTTTGTTTATTCTTCAACTGCCATGATGCTGCATATGTGGTCAGTTACGACATTGTCAGAAACCATGAAATCAGACCGAGTACAGTTAAATCACACTTGTTTAATAATAAAAGTAAAAAGAACAAACTTAGTCAAAACATAGCCAAAGTTCTCTGGGTCCATCAAAAAACCAGCAGTGGAAATGACATAACCCAGGAATTTAACCTGTTCATGATGGAACTCGCAGTTCTCCAGTTTACAATAGAGATTGTTCTCTCTTAGTTTCTGAGGCACATCTGTCAGATCTGTGACATCTGTGTGGTGGCTCTCCAGGGACTTGGAAAATATGAGGATATCATTGAGATAAACCACCACACATAACTGCAACAAATCTCGGAGGACATCGTTAATAAATTCCTGGAAAACTGCCAGGGCGTTACAAAGGCCAAAAGGCATTACGAGGTACTCATAATGGCCTGTTCTCGTATTAAATGCAGTTTTCCACTTGTCGCCCTCCTTAATCCTCATGAGATTGTATGCCCCTTTCAAATCAAGCTTTGTGAAAACCGTTGCTCCCTTGTGGCGGTCAAATAACTCCGTAATCAACGGAATCGGATAGGCTTTCTTAATCGTGGAACGATTGAGATCCCTATAATCAATACAAGGTCTCAGTTTACCACTCTTCTTCTTCACAAAGAAGAAACCAGCGCCAGATGAGGATTTGTGGATGAAACCTCGAGAGTGCGTCTGCAGCATACTCCTTCATGGCCTTATCCTCCAAGACCGACAAGGGGTAAACCAGGCCACAAGGGGGAGTGGCACCAGGTTGAAGGTCAATTGCGCAATCATATGGCCGGTGTGGAGGCAAATTGCCGGCTTGACCTTTGTCAAAGACATCGCTAAAATCGTGGTACTCCTCCGGCAGGGAGGAGAGTGAAGAGGTGCACAGGACCTTGGCTACCTTCTGGAAGCATGTCTTTCTGCATTGTGGCGGCCAGGAGAGAACCTCAGCACAGAGCCAATCAAAAGAGCGATTGTGCCTCTGTAAGCAAGGATAACCAATAACCAGAGGAAACTTAGGTGAGGAAATAACCTGGAATTGGATTATCTCCTGGTGAAGAGCCCCTACGACCATGGACAGCGGAACCATCTCTGCTACTCTGCTACTATTAGTATTTTTTGCTAGAAAATTACTAAGAACCCCCAAACATTATATATTTTTTTAGCAGAGACCCTAGAGAATAAAATTCCAATCATTGCAATATTTTATGTAAAACGGTATTTGCATAGCAGTCTTTCAAACGCAATTTTCTTTGAAGAAATACACTTTTTTAAATAAAAACAGTAAAGTTAGCCCAATTTTTTTGTACAATATGGAAGATAATGTTACACTGAGTAAATGGATACCTAACATGTCATGCTTTAAAATTGTGAACGCTCGTGGAATGGCAATGACAAACTACGGTATTTAAAAATCTCCATAGGAGACGCTTCAAAAATGTGTATAGGTTACCTGTTTAGAGTTACAGAGGAGGTCTAGTGCTAGAATTATTGCTCTCACTCTTATGCCCCGTACACACGGTCGGATTTTCCGACGGAAAATGTGTGATAGGACCTTGTTGTCGGAAATTCCGACCGTGTGTAGGCTCCATCACACATTTTCCATCGGATTTTCCGACAAAGTTTAAGAGCAGGATATAAAATGTTCCGACAACAAAATCCGTTGTCGGAAATTCCGATCGTGTGTACACAAATCCGACGGACAAAGTGCCACGCATGCTCAGAATAAATAAAGAGATGAAAGCTATTGGCCACTGCCCCGTTTTATAGTTCCGACGTACGTGTTTTACGTCACCGCGTTCAGAATGATCGGATTTTCCGACAACTTTGTGTGACCGTGTGTATGCAAGACAAGTTTGAGCCAACATCCGTCGGAAAAAATCCTAGGATTTTGTTGTCGGAATGTCCGAACAAAGTCCGACCGTGTGTACGGGGCATAAGGTTCATGGCGATACCTCACGTGTGTGCTTTGTACACCGTTTATATATGCGGGCGCAACTTATGTATGCGTCCGCTTCTGCGCGCAAGCACTTTCAGTTGTTAGGTTTTTTTTTTTTAATTTTAAAGATGATGTTACGCTAAGTATCATGACTACTGTGTAATGGTCTTCTGCCCCTGGCAAAATGTGTCTTATGTTCAACATATGCCCTAGTAAGTAGCTAATGTGCTCTGCATAGCATTTTATGTGATACCATTCCATGATAGTGTTGCATGTGCTTATTATGTCCCTGGTGAAGTGTCTTGTGCTCAGAGGAGGGCGTACTGTAGAAGATGAGGGAGTGAAAAAAAAAGGAGAGAAATTTAGAGCAGGAGTAATGAATGATTCACCATGACTAGGATAATGACTAGGAATGGTGAGAATGAAGGAATGATTATGATTTAAATGAGGAATGGCAAAGTTTTGGTTGGAGGAGTGAGAAACAAGCCTAAAGTATGCTTTAAACTTGACATGCACAGCTTTTTTAGTAATGCATTGTAATAACGTATGTGCAATGTCTGTCAAGCTTTGGTAAATTAATAAAGCGTTGCCCTGCAGTGGGATTCTTACAAGCAGCCACGAGTAGTGTAACAAAGAGTTTGATGTCAGAATCCCGTTGCTGGTAGAAGATGACTGAGTCTGTAAAGCAGAGAAGAAGGTCTTCAAGAGGGTTCTCACTTTTACTGGCAAATTTATCTATAAGTATCTATCAGATGAAAAGTGTCCAAGGTTGCCCCACTGTAAATGTCTTATACTGTCAATGGTCAACATATATTCTTTAGGTTAAAGAATTTGAAGTTAGTTCTCCAGTGGTGTAGTGCAGTGCTGTGTCTTGGCCTAGGCCAGTAATGGCGAACCTATGGCACGCGTGCCACAGCAGGCACGTAGAGCCATCTCTGCAGGCACGCGAGAGAATCCAGGTTCACGGCGGGGAGAGAACACGGCAGCAAGCAGCGGCGAGGTGCAGGAAATTATCTGCATACGGAAGGCTACAGACCTGAGGGCACGGGAGGGATAGAAGCAAGCAGCGGCGAGGTGCAAGAAACTGTCTGCACAAGTGAGTGGGCGGCCCCGCATCCTCCGCGTGGTAGGCTACAGGCCTGACAGAGCGGGAGGGAGAGAAGAACTTCACCACTTAATTTTATGGCCGAAGAGGGACATCCCTGGTGCCTTCCGGAGCCTGGACTCCTCAAACCTCCAACAGTGAAGCCCAGAGAACAGACTGACTGTGGGCCCGGAAGACGAGGACAGTCGGAGAGGCGCAGGCTGTGAGGGAGCCGCTGGATGGAACAGAGCAGAGGGCGCTCCCGGATCAAGGATGGAGACAGGTACTGGGCACAATTATACACTGAATACCTGCATACAAAGACTGGGGCAGGGAGGCAAAGCAGGGATTGCAGATAGGGACAGAGCTAGAGGTCTCCCTTTCTCTCAGCTCCCCTCCTTTTCATCCCCCCCCCCTGTGACCCCCTCTTTCTGCTCCCCCTCGCTGTCCCCTCTCTGTGTGTGTCCCCCCTCTGTGTGTGTCCCCCCTCTGTGTGTGTCCCCCCTCTGTGTGTGTGTCCCCTCTGTGTGTGTCCCTCTCTCTCTGTGTGTCCCCCCTCTCTCTGTGTGTCCCTGCTCTCTCTGTGTGTCCCTGCTCTCTCTGTGTGTCCCTGCTCTCTCTGTGTGTCCCTGCTCTCTCTGTGTGTCCCTGCACTCTCTGTGTGTCCCTGCACTCTCTGTGTGTCCCTGCACTCTCTGTGTGTCCCTGCTCTCTCTGTGTGTCCCTGCTCTCTCTGTGTGCCCCTGCTCTCTCTGTGTGTCCCTGCTCTTTGTGTGTGTGTGTGTGTGTGTGTGTCCCCCCTCTGTGTGTGTGTGTGTCCCCTCTGTGTGTGTGTCCCCCCCCTCTGTGTGTGTGTGTCCCCCCTCTGTGTGTGTGTGTGTCCCCTCTCTGTGTGTGTGTCCCCCCTCTCTGTGTGTGTGTCCCCCTCTGTGTGTGTGTGTCCCCCCTCTGTGTGTGTGTGTGTCCCCCCTCTGTGTGTGTGTGTCTCCCCCCTCTCTGTGTGTGTGTCCCCCCTCTGTGTGTGTGTGTCCCCCCTCTGTGTGTGTGTCCCCCCTCTGTGTGTGTGTGTCCCCTCTGTGTGTGTGTGTGTGTCCCCTCTGTGTGTATGTCCCCCCTCTGTGTGTGTGTGTCCCCTCTGTGTGTGTGTGTGTGTCCCCTGTGTGTGTGTGTCCCCTCTGTGTGTGTGTGTGTGTGTGTGTCCCCTCTGTGTGTCTGTGTGTGTGTGTGTGTCCCCTCTGTGTGTGTGTGTGTCCCCTCTGTGTGTGTGTCCCCTCTGTGTGTGTGTGTCCCCCCTCTCTGTGTGTGTGTGTGTGTCCCCTCTGTGTGTGTGTGTGTGTGTCCCCCCTCTCTGTGTGTGTGTCCCCCTTCTCTGTGTGTGTCCCCCCCTCTCTGTGTGTGTGTCCCCCCTCTCTGTGTGTGTGTCCCCCCTCTCTGTGTGTGTGTCCCCCCTCTCTGTGTGTGTGTCCCCCCTCTCTGTGTGTGTGTCCCCCCTCTCTGTGTGTGTGTCCCCCCTCTCTGTGCGTGTGTCCCCCCTCTCTGTGCGTGTGTCCCCCCTCTCTGTGCGTGTGTCCCCCCTCTCTGTGCGTGTGTTCCCCCTCTCACTGTGTGTGTCTCCTCTCTCTGTGCCCCCCTGTGTGTGTGTGTGTCCCCTCTCTCTGTGTCCCCCTCCTCTCTCTCTCTCTCTCTCTGCCCCCCTCTCTCTCTCTCTGCCCCCCCCCTCTCTCTCTCTCTCTCTCTGTCCCCTCTCTCTCTCTCTCTCTCTCTCTCTCTCTGTCCTCTCTCTCTCTCTCTCTCTCTCTCTCTCTCTCTCTCTCTCTCTGTCTGTGTTTGTCTCCCCTCTCTGTGTGCCCCCCTGTGTGTGTGTGCCCCCCCCTCTCTCTCTTTCCCCTCTCTCTCTTTCTCTCTCTCTCTGTCCCCCCTCTCTCTCTCTCTCTCTCTCTCTCTCTCTCTCTCTCTCTCTCTGTTCCCCTCTCTCTGTGTGTCCCCCCTCTCTCTCTCTCTCTCTCTGTTCCCCTCTCTCTGTGTCCCCCCCCCCCTCTCTCTCTCTCTCTCTCTCTCTCTGTCCCCCTCTGTGTGTGTGTCTGTGTCCCCTCACTCTCTTTCTCTCTGTCCCCTCTCTCTCTGTGTCCCCCCCCTCTCTCTGTCCCCTCTCTCTCTCCCTGTGCCCCCCCCCCTCTCTCTCTCTCTCTCTCTCTCTGTCCCCCCTCTCTCTCTCTCTGTCCCCCCTCCCTCTCAGCATCTCTCACCTCTCTCACCTCTCTCTCTCTCTCTCTCTCTCTCACTCTCTCTCTCTGTGTCCTCCCTCTCTCACACACACAACCTCTCTCTCTCTCTCTCTCTCTCTCTCTCTCTTTTACACACACCCCTATCTCTCTCACACACCCCCTCTCTCGCGAATTGCCGTGTTGGCACTTTGCAACACAAAACCAACTTATTTATTTCAGTTTGGGCACTCGGGCTCAAAAAGGTTCGCCATTACTGGCCTAGGCCGACAAGGCCCAGGCCTAGGGCGGCAGTTTGGGAGGAGCAGCAAAAAAGCCACCCCCACCCCCTACTGCAAGAAAAAAGCCACCTCCTCCTCCTCCCGAGTCAACTTATTCACTGCCGTGGCTGCTGGCTGCAGCGTTCAGAGAGTGTCTCTCTCATGAAGCATAGAGCATGACAGTTCCCCCCTCCTCTCTGCACAGACAGGAGAGCAGAGAAAAAGCGAGCTGATCATCTTCTCCAGGTGCACATGGAATCACATCAGGGCAGATCGGATTGTGGCTTCAGCAGACGGACCTAGCTACATATTGTATATCTTGGGGGGGTTTGAGAGTAAAATACTGATCCTCACAATCTGTCTCTCCAAATCTCATTCTGCTTATCTGTGCTACAGATTTCTGACTTTCTCCTATCCCCTGTTCTCTGAAATAGGGACTCTGGTAATTAACCCTCTGTGTCCTTGCTAGGAGAGAACTGTGCTTATCTACTCTGCTCCAATGAATTGTCTGCTTGTATATGTTGGTTAACCTTTCTTAGCTACCTGTATGGTTCATGCTGCCTTTTGACATGAAGAAAAGTGTCATTTCTCATTATAGATCAGTCTGGATTTTAGTGTCCATCCTGCTGACTACATTTAAGACTTATGGATATTTTTTTTACTTGGTGTTTTTTTACCTACACATGTCTCCATGTGGAGTGAACAGTGCAGTTTGCTAAAAAAGGCCAATGATTTTGGCCTGCCTCCTTATGATCTATCCAATCTCTGTTGTGCCTGTTTCATCGGCTGCCTCCATACTCCACCCCCTGATGCGCACACAGACACACTTTCTGTCTGTATGTTAAAGCAGAGTTCCATGCAAAAAGTGGAACTTCTGCTTATCCGTAACCCCCCCCCCCCGCTGCCACATTTGGCACCTTCCAGGGGGGAGGGTGGAACAGGTACCTGTTTTTGACAGGGGCCGCGGCCCTGTCTCTCAGAAGTTTAGCCCCGTCCTCCTTCCTCCGCCACCAGGCCAATTAGATAGCGCAGCATGCTTCGCGCATGCACAGTAGGGAACCGGCTGTGAAGCCAAAAGGCTTCACTGCCAGTTAGTAATGGCGGTGGCTGCACCCAACAGCCGATCCGAAGATCGGCTGGGGTGCCGACATCGCGGGCTCCCTGGACAGGTAAGTGCACTGGTGAGGCTGCATTGATGAGCACTGGTGAGGCTGCATTGATGAGCACTGGTGAGGCTGCATTGATGAGCACTGGTGAGTAGGGGTGCAACGGATCGTAATCGATCCGTGATCCGATCCGCGGAGGTTGATCCGTACGGGACACCCGCGATCCGCGGAGCGCTCTGTGGCCTCGGCCATAGGAAAGGCCGCGGCTTTGGCCTAGCTCCGGAGCGGTGGCCATCTTGGTACACCCGGTGGCCGTTTAGCACGTGATCTCTCCCCTCTGTGTACTGATCTTTACAGTGGAGGGGAGAGATCGGATGGCAGCAGTGGCAATACTCGGCAATGCCCTGACAATACTCTGCAATACCCTGCCAATATACCCTGCCAATACGGAGAATGTGGATATTACAGTGGGGGAGATTTTTTTTTGTTGATCCGAAAATGATCCAAACCGTGACTCCTGATCCGAGGAACGATCCGAACCGTGAGTTTTTTGATCCGTTGCACCCCTACTGGTGAGGCTGCATTGATGGGCACTGGTGAGGCTGCATTGATGGGCACTGGTGAGGCTGCACTGATGGGCACTGGTGAAGCTGCACTGATGGGCACTGGTGAGGCTGCACTGATGGGCAATGGTGAGGCTGTATTGATGGGCACTGATGAGGCTGCACTGATGGGCACTGATGAGGCTGCACTGATGGGCACTGATGAGGCTGCACTGATGGGCACTGGTGAGGCTGCGCTGATGGGCACTGGTGAGGCTGCGCTGATGGGCACTGGTGAGGCTGCGCTGAAGGGCACTGGTGAGGCTGCGCTGAAGGGCACTGGTGAGGCTGCGCTGAAGGGCACTGGTGAGGCTGCGCTGAAGGGCACTGGTGAGGCTGCGCTGAAGGGCACTGGTGAGGCTGCGCTGAAGGGCACTGGTGAGGCTGCGCTGAAGGGCACTGGTGAGGCTGCGCTGAAGGGCACTGGTGAGGCTGCGCTGAAGGGCACTGGTGAGGCTGCGCTGAAGGGCACTGGTGAGGCTGCGCTGAGGGGCGCTGATCAGGCTGCACTGAGGGGCACTGGTGAGGCTGCATTGATGGGCACTGATGAAGCTGAACTTGGTACCCACTTTTAATGTACAGAGAGGAAGAGGTGGAGCCTAAAGAGGAAAGGTGTGGTTTTACAGATGACAGGGTGGGTCTTAAACAGGTAGAGGTGTGGCATTGGCAGGAAGGGGTGGGTCATATTTAAATTAGGGGGTGCATGAGTTTAGTCAGGCCTAGGGCAGCACAAAACCTAAATACACCACTGGTGCAGTGGTTAGCACTTTTGCCAAGCAGGATTTGCTGGTTTGAATCCCTACCATGGCACTACCTGCCTGGAGTTTGCATGTTCTCCCTGTGCCTGCATGGGTTTCCTCTGGGTACTCCGGTTTCCTCCCACACTCTAAAGACATGCAGGTAGGTTAATTGGATCCTGTCTAAACTGGCCCTAGAATGTGTATGTATACATGTGAGTTAGGGACCTTAGATGATTGTAAGCTCCTTGAGGGTAGGGACTAATGTGAATGTACAATGCATATGTAAAGCGCTGTGTAAATTGACGGTGCTAAATAAATACCTGAAATAAATAAATAATCAGACATTGGTTCTAGTTATTGAGTGAGATCTGAATTTACTGTGTACAGAAGTGCATCCATGCTGAATAACTTGGAATAGTCTCTCTTGGAAATTTTAAGGGTTTACACTGAGCAGAGTGGCTGAATCACAGACTTTTCTGACTCTCTCATTATGACACTAAACTCATTATTCCTGTCACAAAGCTAAAGCAGTCCTTCTTATTATGCTTAACGGTGATGATGTCACTATGAAGTAGACCAGACTTATCCTTCATGCAAATGGGAAAGATTAGATAGATAAATGTGCTCATACTAAGGCCTCATGCACACGGACATTTTTACAGCCGCTTTTTTGAGCGTTTTTTTGCAGCTTAAAAACGCCTGTCTATGTTAGTCTATGGCTTCATGCCCACCTAGGCGTTTTTGAGCTGCAAATGGCATAGGCGTTTTTAAGCTGTAAAAAAACCCTAAAACTAGTGGGTTCAGAGAGACGTTTTTCAGCTGTAAAAACGCTCTAACGCTGATAAACGCTCCAAAACGTCGCTCACCAACGGTTTTTAACGTTTTTGATCCATTGAAAAAAAAAAAAATTTGAAAAAAAAAAAAGCTAAAAAACGCTAACGCAGAAAAACACTAAAAGACGCTAATAAATGCTAAAAAAACGCTATTGCAAAAATGTTTAAAAAAGTTGAAAAAAGTTAAAAAAACTCACTGCAAAGCTACTGGCGTTTTCATAACGTTATTTTAACGTCCCGTGTGCATGAGGCCTAAAGGTCACTGTTTGTTTAAACGTTTCTTGTTTTGTAGTTAAAACTTAAGCAGCATGTCCATTTATCTTATGATACAGGACAAAAAGTTTAACCACTTCAGCCCCGGAAGGATTAACCCCCTTTCAGACCAGATCACTTTTTGCGATTTGTCACTGCGTCGCTCTAACTGACAATTGCGCGGTCGTGCGACGCTGTACCCAAACAAAATCAACGTCCTTTTTTTCCCACAAATAGAGCTGTTTTTTTCTCTTTTTCTGCGGTTTTTATTTTTTGCACTATAAACAAAAAAAAGAGCGACAATTTTGAAAAAAAAGCAATATTTTTTACTTTTTGCTATAATAAATATCCCCAAAAATATATATAATAAAAATATTTTCCTCAGTTTAGGCCGATATGTATTCTTCTAGATATTTTTGGTAAATAAAAAATCGAAATAAGCGTATATTGATTGGTTTGCGCAAAATTTATAGCGTCTACAAAATAGGGGATAGATTTATAGCAGTTTTATTATTAATTTTTTTTTTTTTAGTAATGGCAGCGATCTGCGATTTTTATCGGGACTGCGACATTATGGTGGACAGATCGGACACTTTTGACACTATATTGTCAAATGACACCATTGTCATTTATACAGTGATAGAAAAATGCATTGATTATTGTGTAAATGACACTGGCAGTGAAGGAGTTAACCACCAGGGGGGTAGTGAAGGGCTTAAGTGTGTCCTAGGGAGTGGTTCTAACTGTGGGGGGGAGGGGCTACACCTCACATGACAGCGATCACTGCTCCCGACGACAGGGAGCAGTGATCTCTGTCCTGTCGCTAGGCAGAACAGGGAAATGCTTTGTTTACAAAAGCATCTCCCCGTTCTTCCTCTCCATGACACGATCGCATTCACCTGGCGGACATCGAATCCGCAGGACCAGTGGTCACGGTCACAGAGACCGTGGCGGGCGAGCAGCACCGCTTCTTATAGGGGACGTACCTGTACGCCCTTTTGCCCACCACCGCCATTCTGCCGATGTAAATCGGCGTGCGCTGGTCGGCAAGCGATTAAACAGACAAAGCTAAAGCTGAGTCTTGTATCATTGACTCTAAGGTGGAGATTTGCTAAAACTGGAGAGTGCAAAATCTGGTACATCTCTGAATAGAAAGCAGGTTTTATTGTCAAAGCTTAAAGGATATGTAAACATTCGTGTTTTAAAAAAACAAAACAAAAAAAAACATGTCATACTTACCTCCTCTGTGCAGTTGGTTTTGCACAGAGTGGCCCCGATCCTCCTCTTCTGGGGTCCCTCAGAGGTGCACCTGGCTCCTCCTCTTCTCGAATGCCCGGTCGGAGAAGCGCTCTCCATCGGGGCACCCGTACAGGTGTGCTCCTGTGTCCTGCTCCTGCGCCCATTGACACAGACAGCAGGACTTGGCTCCGCCCCCCCAGCTCCCGCATCATTGGATGCGCTGCTATCAATCTATCCAATCAGGACCCGAGACACCGGCTGGAGCCTCGTCCCCGGGGCAGGATTGATTAGGCTCAGATAAGTAAAAGGGGACTCTGGTGCACTACAAGAGGTTTTTCACCTCAATGCATAGAATGCATTGAGGTGAAAAACCACAAGGGTTTACAACCCCTTTAATTGAACAAGCTGAAGTTAGAAGCTGATTGGCTACCATACACAGCTGGACCAGATTCTGAGTGCCTCAGTTTTAGTAAATCTCCTCCTAAACATCCTTAGCCCATAACAAAGCACTTGTTTACTATAGTTCTGTTCATCTCAGCTTCTTGTTCAATCCCAACAGTGGTTAACAATTTGCCAAATATTTTTATCAAGTTTCAGAGTTTTTTTTAATGTAAATAATAGATCTGTTTCCTATTGTACAAATGGGGAAAACCTCAGAACCATTAATACACAATACAAAATTGGCCTTTTATTACCATTAAAAGCTTGAGAAACAACACAAAACAGATGCAGAATATCAGAAGTATGTTTGTTTCGAGTGCTATCAATGACTTCTTTCTCATCATATGTTGTTAAATCAAAGCAGTATCGAACAATATGCCGATCTTGTTTACAAGTGTTAACACAATATGGCAAACTGTACTAGTTCATTGACTTGTGCACTGGTCTAGGCCAGTCTTTTTTAACCTTTTTACCCAAAAAGAACCTTTGAAATAATTTTAGGTCCCAGGGAACCACTGCTGAAATTAATTTATTGGGGGGCAGTGGGAAGAAGGCTCCCTACAGTGGTAGGCAGAATGCCAACCTTACAGACAGCTTAAAAGATTGCTCGGTGTCATGCTGCTGGCTTTGCCTGTTAAGCAGGTTAATTTGGTTGGTAAGCAGACTGGTTGGGGAGTTGAGCTGGGAATTTCTCTGGTTTTGTATTGCATGCGTTACCCTTCCGTGTGCTCCTTGCTGTGAAGGCCAGTTAAAGCAGCGTTGCCAACCCCGAAGTGAAATTTACTGGCAGAACGCCAAAATTTACAAACTACACCAATTTTTTACTGGCAAAAAAAGCGACATTTGCTGACGGATCCACATTCTTTACTGGCACTGCAAATAAGTACTTACAATTACTGTTTTTAGTGCTAAACAGTGCAAATATCAATATTTGAACTATAAACACATAGCTAGTGCTATTAGCAATGTGTTTAAAAAAAAGTCAAAAAACATATTTCTCAATTTACATGAAGGTCAGGATACTATAACCCAGCCAGCACAGAGTTCTCCCTTACATCAGAGTCTGCAGGATGGTGACCAGAGACCACCTTCCGCACAGTGAATACACTAAGGTAAGGGGGGGTTACTAATATAGGGGGGGAACCTTTATATCACTCCCCCCTTACATCAGTGACCCCTCTCAGACTGGCCTGGCGGCGCTGTCACTGACCTCCTCTCAGGTGCACCGTGCAGGGCTCAGTCAGATGGCTCCAGCTTGGCTGCTCTGGTTTTATAGTCTCCTCTCCACAGTCCACACGTGTCTGTCTCTTCCCATAACCCCCATCCCAGCGGCGCTCCCACTCTTGACTCCTTTCTGGGATCCCCTCAGAGACTGCAGACATGATAAAAGACAAGAGATGGTCAGAGGCTACGGACATGATACAGGAGGTGGACAGAGGCTGCAGACATGATACAGGAGGTGGACAGAGGCTGCGGATATGATACAGGAGGTGGACAGAGGCTGCAGATATGATACAGGAGGTGGACAGAGGCTGCGGACATGATACAGGAGGTGGACAGAGGCTGTGAACATAATAAAGGAGGTGGACAGAGGCTGCGGACATGATACAGGAGGTGGACAGAGGCTGCGGACATGATACAGGAGGTGGACAGAGGCTGCGGACATGATACAGGAGGTGGATAGAGGCTGCGGTCATGGTACAGGAGGTGGACAGAGGCTGCAGACATGATACAGGAGGTGGACAGAGGCCACAGACATACTACAGGAGGTGGACAGAGGCTGCAGACATACTACAGGTGGTGGACAGAGGCTGCGGAGATGATACAGGAGGTGCACAGAGGCTCCGGACATAATGCAGGAGGTGGACAGAGGCTGCGGACATGATACAGGAGGTGGACAGAGGCTGCGGACATGATACAGGAGGTGGACAGAGGCTGCGGACATGATAAAGGAGGTGGACAGACTGCAGACATGATACAGGAGGTGGACAGAGGCTGTGGACATGATACAGGAGGTGGACAGAGGCCGCAGACATACTACAGGAGGTGGACAGAGACTGCGGACATACTACAGGAGGTGGACAGAGGCTGCGGACATACTACAGGAGGTGGACAGAGACTGCGGACATGATACAGGAGGTGGACAGAGACTGCAGACATGATACAGGAGGTGGACAGAGGCTGTGGACATACTACAGGAGGTGGACAGAGACTGCGGACATACTACAGGAGGTGGACAGAGACTGCGGACATACTACAGGAGGTGGACAGAGGCTGCGGACAAACTACAGGAGGTGGACAGAGGTTGCGGACATACTACAGGAGGTGGACAGAGGCTGCGGACATACTACAGAAGGTGGACAGAGGCTGCGGACATACTACAGGAGGTGGACAGAGGCTGCAGACATAATAGTGTCCTCCTCACCCCCTCACAAAAGCCTCCCCCTCTGCCCACCATCATATTACTTCTCCAGTCCACATCATCAGTGTGCTGTGTCTTCCTCCTGTGCCCCTTTCACCTCTCCACAGGTTAGGGTAGCACAGTGCTGACAGTGGACAGTCACAGAGCACATCAGTCTCTGTTCCCTGCATGGCATGGCTTCAGCCTCCAGCTCCCAGTAATGTCCTCCTCTCTCTCTGTCCCCTTTTTACAACGATATTCCCCCAGTTTCACTCTCCTCCTCCTTACCATCAGGCGTCACCCCGCTCGGCTCTTCTACCGACGAGTGCATTGCAGGACAGGAGTCAGCCGCCGTGGTCTCTCTTGATCTATTAAAAAATGGCGCCGAGCACGTATGAGCTCCCCCGAGCCCGTCCGGTTTCGGATTGGCGCATGTGCAGTTGAATGGTCAGCTCGCGTCCATCTTTTTTACGTGCACCGGTGCCCGTAACGGACTTTAACGGGCAGCCCAAAAAAGGGGTTAAATTTACGGGCGGTTGGCAACACTGAGTTATAGGTGGGGGCAGGGGCCATTTCATTTGTTACTGATGTAATATTGGTGAGGGTACACACTGGACACCTTTGCTGCCATTGTGCTATATGCTGGGTGTTTAGTGTGCCCCTTTACCTTTAGGAAAATTGAGCTACCTCCAGGCTCACCCTCTATCTATCCATTAGAATGCATTTGCTTCCACTGTGGAGACTCATAAATTTACAAGGGTTAGGACTGCAGGTAATACAGGGTGCCGTGAAGTGGCCTTGCAGCTTACACATGCGTTTGCAAATGTGTGCTAACTAAACCCCTGTTTTTAACGCATACTGTTAGACAGGCAGACTGGTTGGTGAGTTAAACTGGGAATTTCTATGGTTTTGTCTTGCATGCGTTGCCCTTCCATGTGCTCCTTCCTGTGAAGGCCAGTTATAGGTGGGGTCAGGGGCCATTTTGTTTGTAAGCGGCATTGCACCCAGAACCATGCAGGCAGCATCAGATAGGTAGTCAGTTAGCTGCAGCTCAAGGAACCTCTAGCAACCTCTGGAGGAACCCTGGTTGAGAATGGCTGGTCTAGGTGGTTTATAGGGCTTACTATACACTATACTAGTGTCCTTTTGCATGCCATTTCCATTAGGACATTGATATATACATACAGTATATGGTTTTGCATAATAAAAGGTGAAAATGTAGAAGTTTATTCATATGTATAAAGGGAATTTACAAAATGTACATAATGCATGTTTTAAGATGTGATACTGCTCAGCACTGTTTATGTTTTTATTGTCACTGATTGCATATGTGGGAACACATAGTGTGAGCAGCAGTAACACATTCACACAGCAGAATAGTAAGCATTTTTTGGATTGCGCAGCAGTTTTTTTTTGCTGTATGTCCTTGCCAAGTGGAAATGCATCATCAATGCCAACCATGCAAACACCATCTGTTAGGAAGTCAGTGAGCTGCAGCTCAAGGAACCCCTAGAAACCTTTGGAGAAACACTGGAGAAAATGGCTGGTCTAGGTGGTTTATAGGGCATACTATACACTATACTACCTTCCCTACGTGGGCAGGAAAAGAAGGTCAAAAAATTAAATAAAACATATCACCATAATCATACCACCCAAATTTTTGAGATGGGAACGAGGGACACCAATTAGCAAAAGTATGTAGGCATAGGGCACACCCCCTGCCACACCCCCTTAAAGGAGAATTATACAAAAAAAAGAAGATTAGTTAAACCCACAAGTGTTTTTGAAATTTACAAATGCAGCAATTTAGAATTTAGAATTTGAATGAAAGGTTTAGCACTGGGAAACACTTTTTGAAAGATAAATAGTGCATTTTATATATAACTATATAGATCAGATCAAAATGAGGGCCAAATGAGGAAAGAGGGACAGAGGGACTTTGTTCCAAATCAGGGACAGTCCCTCATAATCAGGGACAGTTGGGAGCTATGCCATAATGAAGAAGATTCATGAGTGTACTAAGTGTCCCTAACAGAACGGCTGGGTATTCTGCCTACTACAGCAATTTTACATTGCTCTCTAGACCTTTTATTATTATTATTACACCTGGATGCCTGAGCTGTAATCTGATGTTTTCAGCAATTTATACTGTGGTTATTCTATGAGTACGTTTAGTACTGAACAGAACTGAAAGAAATATGTAGCCTGTCATTGCTGACTAGGCTGCTATGCTGACTTCAGTATCTTCTAGTCACTGACACAAAATAAGTATACAAGTTTGAAATTCAGACTAGCTATATGGACATATATATATTATTAAAGGTAGGAATGCTGACATATTGAGACTTATAATCTCTCACTGTCCTTTGATAACAACAGGTTGAAAAAGAAATTGAACTCCACAGTCAGTTAAAGCATAGAAACATTGTCAGATTTTACCACCATTTTCAAGACCAGAAGTATGTGTACTTGGTGCTAGAGTACTGCAGACACAAGGTAGGAAATTCTCTTAATTAAAGACAAATTTAAATAGTAGTTACAGTTTGCCTGTTTATTAAAGTTAAAGATTATTGGAAGAAGAGTGTACTAACATCCCAAGTATAAGCAACACATAAAAGAGAAAGATTAAGGGACTAAAGAGTAAATATAATATAATACAAATAATTAACTTTTATTTGAACAGTCATAAAATTGTGCAAAATCAAGCAAAATACACACATTTTTGAAACATCCTAAAACTACACCTCCATACTCATTATCACAGATCATAGGAAGTGAACTCACATGTGAGCAGGTGACCAGGGATCCACAGGGACATGGAGTCTAAGGGCCAGTCAGTTTCACCAGAGCCCTAAAGGTGGAGATGGATTTTGTTGCTACTAGATGGGTAGTATCATGTAACTATCTAATATTTAGGCAATCGTGTACAGCTACCTATGTGTAAGGAATATGTTTTCTGTCTCAAATTGTCCAATGGAAATAAACACCAGGAACAGCATTTCAAAGCATTTCAAATAAAGTGTACCATAGTATTTTTTTTTTTTGCTAAATTTTTATTGTTTTTTCAAATATACAGCAAAATAAAATAAAAAAGAACAAAATAAATTTGCAGCGTCAAAAACAACGCAACATCGGAATAACTAACATGTAACTAACCATTGACGATTAAAATCTAGTATATATAAACAACCAAAACATAAAATGGGTCTTCTAAGAGATTAAAACTTGAGATTTTTTTTTCATTTGTTTACTGTAGTAATTGGTAATATTTTTAGTTTATGGAAGTCCAGAAATCAGGTATTTTTGGATTTGTGCAGACTCAAACAAATCATCAGCTCAAAATAAATATTTTACCATTCTCGGTCAAATTTCCCTCTGAACCTGCTAATGGGGCTTCCTGGTCAAACCCCCTTAGTGGGTTATTCATTTATATTTTATTATTTGTACTGTATGACTTTTCTTTGGTAACCCAAACACTTCTTATATCTATTGGGTATAGATAAGAAGGTTCAATTGTTTAAAATCATGTTTGAACACCACTACTCATTATGATTTTTTTCCAAAAAGTCTTCAATTCACAATCCTAAAATGTGTAATGCTTGCTTTTCCAAACTAAACAAACATTTATCTGTTGAAAGCTTTTTTTTTTTCTCATAAATTTATTTTATCTCGCAAAGTGTTATTTTATCACTGACTGAAAGGGCTCTTTTTTCCTCAGCTCTCCACAGACAGCTACTGAAACTTCCATTATTCACCAGCCTATAGTTAGTGTTATTTTAAGGAGTGATAATCTGTGTGTTAATCTTTGTGAATTGACTTTAATATTGATTTTTTTTCATAAGGGCTGATAAAATAACACTGATGGTGTTATAATA